>JAOTRH010000016.1:5189048-5211914 GCA_034768845.1 Heliamphora exappendiculata | reverse complement strand
AGTTACAGAGAATTCAATTGAGAATTCAATTGCCACTTATGGCTATTGAATTCTGGACAGACCCTTGGAGCTCCAGGTTCTGTCACGTTCTCTTCTCTGAGTCTCTTCCTCTTCTCTGACCCTTTCATTTATGGAAGACTTTCCCTGAAAATTAATGGTCACTCATGACTGTTGGTTTCCAGACTTCAATGGCAATAAAATGGCCAATTCAATTATAATTGAATCTGTTATTGAAATCTGAATTTCAATGGCCAATAAAATTCACAGATTCCAACCAAAAGAAACTTTGAAATAAATTCGCGGAATCCTATTCGGTTCTTCCGAGTTCCTTCACCCTCAACATTCTTCATTCTTTCATTGATTGAATCAATCACTCTATACATAATTTCGACTCCGTTTCGAGTATCCATATATGTATTTATATGTATATATACATTTGGTGTATTCTATTTGATTCTCTTGGTATAATATGAAAAACTCGGATTTAATTCGTAGTAAGCGACATCGATTTGATCATTTGCCCAATTCTTCTGTATATCCTCGCATGAAGCACAGAGCCGTGATCGTGAATACAGCGCATATACAGATCCAACCTCTCGGATTGCCTCTGGTTTCAACGATCACCGGTTCTCCTTCCGAATCGATTCGTCTCGAGCCGTATCGTCCCCACACCATCGGCCGTACTCTTCATCACTGTGATTCCGTTTTCGAGGATCGAAGAGTCAGTAAGAAGCACTTCCAGATCTTATTTGATGCTCTAAATCGCAAAATATGTATTGCTGATGGTGTGCTTTGGTTTGGTTCTAATGGGTCTTCTAGGATTAGGGTTAGCGTTTGTGGGTCTTCTAGAGTTAGAGTGTCGTCGAATGGGGTGTTTGTCAACGGAGTTAGAATTGCGAGAGCGGAAGTGGCCGAGCTGGGTGCCGGCGATGAGGTTTCACTTGTTTGTGGAAATGAAGGGGTTTGTGGTTTGGGGTTCCGAATTGGGTTTATTGTACAAAAGATTGTTTTTGTGGAGGAGGTTTTTCATGGAACTGTGGCTACTTTTGGTGCAAATGGTATGTCCTCTGGTTATCCTATTGCTAGATCACAGTGTGGTAGAGTTACTGCGACTTTAAACAAGCTTTTAAGTAATTGTAGACAGATATTGCATAGCAATGACCCCATATGGTGCATTCGGAAATGCATTATTTTGCGCAGAGTGAATAGTGTTTTGGGTTTGATGTTGAGTAATGATATTGAGTTTCCAATGAGAGGTGTGCCAGAGCTAAGGGGTGTTCCGGTTGAACCTCTATGCGGTGAGGGCTCACGTGGTGTCCAGAGATTAGAGAATGTAAGTGCCAATATGGTACAATTGAGCTCAATTATTCATCACAGAGAGATCACAGTAGTTTCTGAGGTGAACCCTGCCTCTGAGTGTCTCAATGTTAGTGCTAACCATTTACAAGAAGTGGAAAATGTTGAAGCTCCTCTGGTTGCCAACAGTGAAGCTAAGACTTTGAATTTTGATTCAATGGTTAAAGAGAATACTCGAGATTATGAGAATCAAAGTGCTTCAATTTCACCACCTGGGAGTAGGTTTTACCTTAACCGCCTTCAATCTATGGGACATGGTTCTGTGGACCATCAAAATGTTGTTTCCTTGCCGGAGCTTCTTTATCCCGTTGAAAGCCTTTCACAAATTTTTATTGCAACTTTTACAAGTGATATTTTATGGTAAGTTACTCATCTTTTCTTCTTGTTGTTTAAGTTTCCCTTGTTTTATTTTGTTCTTCTGGTTGAAAGAAAAAGTAGTGATTTTATTTGTACATGTTCCGTTTTCAGTATATGCAGATATGAGGTCCCATATTTAGGTATATTTGTGAAATAATGGTGAAAAACTAAAAACTAATTTTTGAATTAAAAGACAATCTCACAAGAGACACAAGTAATTTTTAATGTGGAAAAGCCCTAACATGATAAAAAATCAAGGGACCTAGTCTAGAAACCTTCCACTGTGATCAAAAGGAGTTGCACGAAACTTTACAGCGAAACTACAATTCCACATCCATGGCCATAAGTCAAATCTTTCTGAATCCACAATCTCTACCTCCATAGTGTTCAAATAAACCAGATTTGAATCCATGACTCTTCAACAGCCCCTGGAATCCACAGAAGAAGCTTTGACTGTCTTTGAACACATTCAAAGGACTTGAAGTTTTGATGAAAAGATCAAACAATCTTCTGGAAAAATCTTCTTACACAAAGATTCATGAATATGTTGTTAATCCCTTAAGATCTAGCAACGAACAACCATTAGTAATTTAGCAGGCTTAGAAAATTTTCTCTCCTCAAATGGAAGGACGGATTGTTGAATTGAGGTTGAAATGAAGAAAGAAAGCTTTTATATTCTCATATCCAGATCTGGTGCCTGAGTCATGCATGAGCACGGGAGATTCACCGCCGGTCCGCCATATCTCATAAACATTAGTGTTTGACTTGTGCTTGAGCATGGGTTAAGCACGGAGCTTTAAATCTTTAAAACATAAAACGAGGCTTTAAAAACTTCGTCTTTTCACTCTTGTTTGATACCGAACTTGACGCAATGACCCATGGGTGAGATTTACAAGATTGGCTATACAAAACAAGGCAAATACAACTTAAAAAGTGTTTGTCAAACGGGAATGCCAATATCATAGGAGGTACTCTAGAACCCAACAAATAGCATACATGTAAATGCATGAATGAATTGATCATGTGATTTTCATAGCATTCTACTTTCAAACAAATCATGTAAAACTTTTTCTTATAGTATTATACTTTCAATTGGCACAATGGATCTTAAGTTTTACATGCTATCCGTTGTGCCAATTGAAAGTAGAATACTATGAAAAAACGTTTTTTTTTTTCTCTTTTTCTTTAGGGGATACATTGGTGGGAGCTAATTGATGCTTATGTATGTACACATGTACATAGAGGCACGCACACACCTATACACGTGTATTTTATTTTTCAATTTCTAAGGGTTGTGACTTGGTAGGTTTTTATCATATTGTGAGATTCCTTGCCAGCTGCCGGTGACAATTGCATGCCACAACCGTGAGAAGTGCTGGAGTTCAAACCCCGATCAAAGAATCTCGGCGCCTCTCTCAGATTTTCCTAACTTAGTTGTGGTGTAAGTTACCTTTGCATGTTTGGCTTTTTGCATCTTATCGAAAGGAGAAAAACGTTTATCCACTGATGAATATAACATTCTGAAGTTGTCAAAGCATGTGAACCACCGAGTCCTGTAATATTGTCCGATTGTCATATTAGGTATCCTCTATTTCCTGAGGCCATAGCCTTTGGTAAAGATTGCAAGAAATCAGGCATTGCTTGTCATCATCCAAAATTGCTTGTGTTACAAAGAGAGGATAGCATCCGTGTTGTCATTACTTCTGCCAATTTGGTGGCCAAACAGGTAAATTCTTTTGTTCTTTACATTATTGTTGTTTGTAAATTTGGTGGTGAAGAACTTTTTTTTACCATTTCTATTTAATTATTAGTCGTCATCACTGGTTCTCTGTTTTTGTAAAATTGGGGGAGAATTTTTTCTTGGTTCTTTTAACTGTATGAGCCAGATGAAAACTTGAACTTCTATTACACTTGCATAAATAAATGTAATTAATTCATAGATGCCATCCAGCTTGATGGTAATGTGTTGACCAGCCATCGCCCATACTTGGGGTTAAGGACACTCATCTTTGCCTCACTTTAGATACCTAAACCATGGAGGGTGATTCTTAAATGCGAAGGATAAGTACTAAAAAATCAAGAAGAAAAATTCTAATGCATTGCCTTTTTATTTGTAGTGATTTTATTTGTCCATCACAGCTTCTGGAGGTTAGTTTGACTCTTTTTTTTCCTTTTCCTTTTTTGTCATTTTGCTATTTAGCTGCTTTAATTCTATGTTTGATTTACCATGGACACACTGTTGGTGGTGTTCTACTTGCTGTTTTGTTTGAAACTTCTCTCGCTCTTTGCACATGTGAGGTGTTTCTGCTTGGGTGATCTTAGCGATACCAATTCTAAAGACGTGCATTTAATCTATTTTACACTATATGTTCTTTTTTTTCTCTTATATATCCTTAGAAAAGGATATATAAGAGATTTTCCGAATTTCTCTCTCTACCAGTCTAATCACAATATCGTGTTGTGAATGGTTGAACGGATAACAGATTGATTTGGTCATGTGCTCAATTCAATATATATATATATATATATATTGAATTATTTGATGTCAATGGTTGAGCGGTATTGTGATTAGATATATAACAAGATAGAATTATTTGATGTGATATTTATATAGATGTTAAAAATCTAACCATTGAAATAAAATAATCTTGGCTTTTCCTTTTGTTTTCTCTCATATTCTTTTTGTTTATTTATTTTTATCTCCAAAAATTAACAAACTAACCAAGTCAAAATTTTAATTAAATATCTTAAATCTGGCGGATTAACTAACTGTTGAATTATTGATATTATTTTATATTTTATTTTTAAATCACTTAAATTGGACGATTGAGTGCCCTTAAGCACGGCTCATAACTAGTATATATATATTTGTTTTTTGTTTTTTTTCGGGCGGGGGGGGGGGGGGGGGATTGTTGAGTTGTGTGTTTTGAATGACTGTTGATTTCTATAAATACCTTGCTGACATGCATAGCATTTTGTTAGCTAATGCTGTTAATTTTTATCTTACGGTAGTCTATATAAGAATCATCTCAACAAACATGAATAGTAGAATCATTCTCTGTATATTGTATATTTGTTTCTCGTCTGACCTTCTGGATTGTGCAGTGGAACAGTGTGACCAATACCATTTGGTGGCAAGATTTTCCTCGTACGAGCAGACCTGATTATTTCTCTCTTTTTACCCAACTATCTGATGGGGACATGGATCAAGATTCAAAATCTGATTTTGCTGCCCAGCTGGCTGGATTCATGGCGTCTCTTGTTGCTGATGTGCCTAGCCAGGCCCATTGGATCCTAGAGTTGACAAAATATGACTTTAGGGGGGCTGTTGGCCATCTTGTGGCTTCTGTTCCTGGAATTCATTCTCGCAGAGGACCTTCTACCTTGGAATCCATGCACTTCTTACCTGTGAGTACATTTATCTGATTGTGTGTGTGTGTGCTTCCAGGTTGGCTTGGAAACCTGATTTGCAATAGTCAAAGCCTCATAAGGTTATGATGGATCTATCAGTATTCTATTGTGCATCAGAGTTGGTAGGTTTCAGTGTTTTACTTAAATATGCAGTCTTGAGCTTGATTTTCTCTGCCTTTTAAAGGTGGCATGCTATCGATAATGAGGATTCTGATTTTGGGTTTTTAGAGGCCATATGTATCCTTATTTAGCTGGGATCTTTTGCAGATTTTTATCTGGACAAGGCCTTAATCCAACTACTTGATCCAGAGTTGTGTTATAGATCTATCCACGGGGCTGCTTAATGTTGGGTTTGTTCATTTTGATTAATTGCTTGGTTGGCTTTTATTGGCCTTTGATTTGTTATCTGTTTGGGCCATGGGTATGCATTGTTTTGCAATTTGCCCACATGTAATTTTTTTTCCTTTTATGATATAATGTTCCTTTAATACAAGACAATAATAGGTTTCAATACAAAGCAATAATAGGTAGGAATATGTCACTGGGGAATTTTTTTGTTAAGAATATGGTGCTTGATGAAGTCAAGTATTGAATTGCATCTTTTACTTCCATAGCAGGGTAAGCAATGTGCACCATGGTCACAAGGTGCAAAGGTCCTAGGTTCTGTTGAAACATCTGTAGTTGGTTTAAGTCATCTTTTTCACAGTTCAGCAGATTCAAATGGGGCACAGCTAAAGAAACTTGCTTCTTTCCTTGGAAAGTGTCATGAGAACACAAATGGGATGTTGGAGATTGTTTTAAGAAGGAACACAAATATACCAGCTGATGCAAATGCTGTGAGCATTCTTGTTCCTAATCCAGAAGAGTTATTTGAGGGAGGTATATAAATCTCTCTATTTACATTTTCTCCCATATTTTGAAGTGTTAATTTTTTGAACTTCATGTTCAAATAGTGATGACCATTTTATTCTTAAAACTGAAGGACGTTATTAAATGACTTGGTTTATTGAAGGAAACTCAAGTTCGTTTATGAAGGAAAATCCTGCAATGTACAACATATAGTATCGGATCCAGTGATCATTGCGCCCAATATCTTTATTGTGTAACTTGTGTTTGATAGACACCAAAGGACAAGAAGTTATATCCTGATTAGAAGGATGCAGTGTGTGCTGGAAGCTTTCTACTCCACCATCTGGTTTAGACAATTAATTTTTGGTTAAAGCAAATATACATATGGAGATGGGTGGATAGTGGCATCTTCGTTAGTTATTGGTCTCTTTTATTTAATTTTATTTATTTTTTTCGGGTGGGGAGTGTTAGGATTTCAGTACTATAATGACACCTTTTGCATAGAGCATGAAGGATAATTGTAAAAGTTGGAGAAATAGGGAGTTGGAATTGGTGCATTTATTCTAACAGGTTTCTAGGAGCCATTGGCATGTTCACAAAAATTTATGTTGAAGATTTGCCCAGGTATGATCAAACTATTTTGACACATTTATGTCCTAAGAACTAAGATTGGTATTTATAGAGGTCTAAACCCCCTCGTTCAAAAACTAAATAAATAAAGGTCTAAAACTGAGACAACTAAGTCCATATGTAGTTATGATGGACAATGAATACTTCCACTCTCTTTGACTTGTTGGTTTCCTTTCAAGGACGTTCTCAGTTTCTCTTCCTTGATCCTCTCTTATGTCATTTTAGTTTGAAAAAATCTCTCTTGTGAAACTTAAAACATGTGGCAGAATCATCGTTGACTCTTATTAATGGTAAAACAAAAGTGGGCAGAAGCCGTGAAACCTTTTGTTTTATATTGAACACAGCTATGGTTACATGGTTATCCTACCTGGCTATGCATCTGGTTTCGAAGTGGGTTGTGGCAATGGGTAATCAATCATGCATGAATCACCGAAAATCATTGCATCATGATTAAAATTGAGCATTGTGAGAAAATACTTTCTTATCCTTTTCAGTTTTATTGGCTTTATTAGTGTTGAATGTGATCTATAAATCAGTAATAGCTTCTCTTGTGCTGACTGAGGTTTTCCTTTTGGTCCAAAAGCACTTGCCTGAATATAAGTCATTTGAGGCACATCAAGGTTGCTCTAAGTTCTATGTTGCATTTCTTGCTGGCTTGCTTCTCATGATATTGTGGATTCTTAGAAGTGTGCAGTTATTTTCCACTGTATGTGTATCTGGTAAGGCCTGATTATTATGACATTATTTTTTGCATTTTAATTGGTTGCTTCACTCCTTGCAGTAGATTGCATTCAACTTGGATTTCTCCCAAAAAATGTTGCAAAGTGGGTTGCTCCTTTGTCAGATATTGGCTTGTTCAGTTTTTCTGGATATGTTTATCCGAAAGAAGTCCTTCCAACTGCTTTAGAAGGAAGAAACAGCAAAGTACAAATGATATTGTATGTGTCACAGGTGTGATGTTTATGGCTTTAAGCCGTTTACTGAATCCTCTTCTGTATTGTAGAGTTTGCAGGCATATTTTATGCAAAGTTTTGGTGTGTTTGTATGTCTAAACTGGTGTCCTCTTGTGCAGGGATCCGCCTTTTCAGACTTGTCAAGACTAGTGCAATCTGAACATGTTTTTGCCATATGCTCATTAGTTGCATCAATTCAAAGGTCTACAGGCCTCTGGAGACTTCAAGAGGTAATAATAGTGCTCAATTTGGTGAACATTCTGGGCAATTAGGAGGGCCAACTAAAATATCTGCCATATTGTTTTTGGGCCACCTGTGCAATATTTGGAGGTGTCATTTATTGTAGATTGGAAAAGGAGGAACTTTTAGATTCCTTTTATGATGGCGCTGTTGGCATGTGTCCTAATCCTCCATGCTTCCGCATCTCTCATACACAGTCTCCTATGGTTCCAATGAGAAATTTATTTTTCATGCATGCACCCTTAGTATGTATTACTTGAGTGTTCATTCATCATCTTGTTGGAGTTTTTTTGGATATGCATATTTACATGTTTATGAATGCATATGCCTATAGTATTTTACTTATTGGAAATTATTAGTAAAAGTCTGTATTGGTTTGTAAAGCATGGTACAAAAGATTCAGTCTAGGTTCTTTCTAAGACTCTGAGCATAAAGTCTTTTCTTTCTTACTTTAATTTTACTTTCGATGTTTAGAAAAAGGGCACCTTGGGTTTCCGTCATCTCACCCATCCTTGTTGCCTTAACTCTGACAAATTTTTTTTCTATCTTGTTTGTCTAAGGTTTTGAGCCGTTACAAATGGCCAGAACATTTGGAAACTGATTTTGTTTTCGGTGAGTTTTTTTGTTCCTGGTACAATCATGGACTCTTTACCAGAAATTGCAAGACTTCTATCTACCTTAGTTTACTTATCTGTTATTGTCAAGGTTCATCCTCAGTTGGGTCAGTGAATGCACAGTTTTTGGCTGCGTTTTCAGCAGCAGCTGGAAAGACAGCGGTGCAGTTCTCTGAGTCTGAGGAGTCCGATCCAGATGTAAGAAACTTCTACAGTTTTCAGTTTATGTAACATGAATAAAAAGCTGAAATACTTCAGGTTTTGGATACAGTAACCAACTATTGGTCTTTACAGTGGGGATGCTGGAACGCAAGTCAAGAGTTCAGAAATCCGTCCATTAGAATCATTTTCCCTACTATTGAAAGAGTGAAAAATGCAAGTTGTGGAATCTTAGCTTCAAAACATATTCTGTGCTTCTCACAGGTATCATGACCTTTTGATTACCTGGATATAATCCGGTGGAGTTAAACTGGTGTCTATGGGTTATTTTGCCTTTTTATAAGTTCTTCCTGATTATTTATATTTCAGTGCAGCATGGGATAATAATCCTGGTGTGCAACAGGTGCTACACAGCCCATCTGGGATTTATAAGAATTATCTTATAGCAAAGCCTAGTTAAATAATATATTTCCAATATAAAAAAAGCCTCATTAAATCCATGTGGATTTGGATGAATAATTGCCACTTCAATGAGGTTAGGGTTATATCTTGGAGCTCATGCAAGGTAGATATGAATTTAGAATGTGTTGATTATGATGGAAGTAAAGTTGCTTGGAGTGGGATTGTGGAAAGAAGTGATATCAAATCATTTGCATTTTTAAGTGAAGCATAAAATTGTCTTCTTTTGCGTTTACACCCTTGAATGAATGTTATTAATTATATGGTTTACGACTATCACGAGACAATTGTAAATAGGAAGACATAAAAGTGTGGCTGGTGGATGTGTTTTCTCCATTATTATCGTAGTGGAAGAGTCGTTTGTTTCTTTCTGTTCAATAATCAATAACCTATTTTTGATTGCTTATTTTTGTTCAATAATCAATTTGTAATATGCTTAATGATAATGTTTTTACAGAAAACATGGCAAAGGTTGAAAAATGTAGGCATACTTCTTGATGCGATTCCTTATCCCATCGACAGAGTTAATCATCCAATGCATGTCAAGGTAAATACATCTCCATCTTATTGTTCTGAAGTCAGATCATTTCTGAGTTGAGTACATCCTTCTATTTTTCAGGGATTTCACTTCCAATCCAAATTGTTGTATTCACATATGTACAATTGGAGTGAATGCACTGTTTAAACAACGAAAGGAAATATCGCTTCTGATGCATATTATTACAATGTGTAAGAAAGGATGTAGCTCATTTTCTTACCCTTCCACATACACAATCCCAGCATAGTAAAATACCTTACAATACTGAAGAGGCCTTGGTGCGAAGACATCACATGCCGTTGTCACCTTAAAAAAAATGATAATTCCAAAATGTAAAACCATTTCAAACTGAAATAACATCATGTGTGTGAAACATCCACTTCCAAGGATTCTACTAGGTTAGCATCTCATGTAACATCTATTCTCTGCCTTTTTTTCCCCGCTGCTTCCACCATCTCACTGCCACATCTATTCTCTGCATTTTTCCTCATGTTTCTCAGTATCAACATTGCATCGTTTTTATGAGATGTTTACAACTTGTGCTTAAGATTATGCTTGGTTTTCATGTCTGCATGAACTTTATTGATCTCAAAGATTATCACGTTGTGGGTATTGTCATCCACCTCCGGGCTAACTTTGCTCCATTTGCCCGAAAAGGGCTCACTCCAATCCAACCCAGTTCTACTAGCTCACGAGGAATTAGCTTCGACCCACCCAATTCCACCTGCTCAAGAGGGGTTGGCTCTAGATAACCTCTGCTCCGCAAGAGAGTTTACAACACCCCCTCATACTTAACCATGATTAAGACTCCATGACAAGACCTAGGCTAGGAGCAAGGCCTACGCTTGGGACCTCTGGAGAATTGTGGTTTAGAGGCTAGAGCTTAGGAATCATTAGATTTGCTTGGCTTACCCCACTCTTGGGGTGGCTTTACTCTGACCAACCTTAAAGAGAGAGAGGGGTGTTAATGCAAGAAGACAACAAGTACACTGATCACTAAGAAGAATATGGTTATCTGAGACACGGCAATGGGCAGAGTATGTGCCCTCTTGTCATATTGAGTATCAGAAGCTTCCACCATCAACTGACTTGTCAGGTACGTTCAGGTCGTCACTCCAAGGAAATGGCTTCACGTGTCCCTTGCTACTTTCGGGCTCCTTTGTCTTTTATATAAAGGAGCTCATTCTTCTAAGGTTACTGTTCATCAGCCATTCTCCCCCAACTCTAAGCTTTCTTCTCTCCATTGCCTCCCTCCCTCACTCTCTATCTCTCTCTCTCTCTCCCCTAGGGTTGCATTTGCTCTCTCCTCCTCTGCCTACGGCGGTCTCGAGCCATCAAGTACCTACTATCTTTCTAGACATTCCGGTCATCTCCTAACTCCGGAACAACCACCTACACACGTCATCTATAGGATTTTCTTCCAATATTGTGACTTAAACGACAGGTATGGGAAGATTGTTCTCCCCTGCCATCAGTACTTTTTATGGGGTTAGGTTCCGTTATCATGTGAAATTACAGTTTAAAGCATGTTCTGTTGTTCTTTAAAACATTTCCTTACGGTTTATTTCTATTATTAGATATAAATATATAATATGTTCTTACTTACCAATATGTGTGTCTGTGTGTGTTTGGAATTTGCTTAAGTTAAAGATAATAGAGAAGACAATGTATGGCAAAAGCAGGTAGCCAGAAGACACTTCCAGTCTAAAAAGGACGCAGCGTCTTTTGGATGGGTGTATAGCGGGTCACATAACCTCAGTGCAGCTGCTTGGGGACGTCCGATTTCTAATTCACCTGGGATAAAGGCTGTTGGAGCTGTGAAAAATTCTGTATTAGGATCAAGACTTCACATCTGTAACTATGAGCTTGGTATCATTTTCATCGTTCCTCCATCAGACACGACCAATAGCCCCAAACATAAGAGTATGAATTTGGATGATATTGCATTGCCATTTGTTGTGCCTGCCCCGAAATATAGATCCAGCGACATGCCAGCAACAGCGCATGCCATGAGAGAAGCATTGATTGAACTCAAAGGGCGGGAGAGAGAAATATTTATGGAAGCAGCTGCTGCTGGAGATTTGCTGGAGGAAGATATCCCGGATGAAGAAGAGGAAGTGTTTGAGGCAACTGATTACGTCATAGAGGAGCAGGAAGATGAGAAGGCTTATGCTGAGATACTCTGGAGCCAAGTTGACTCATCTGAGAGCTGTTGAGCTCCATATCTGGATCTTCTTCTAAGGCTTCATCTGAGAGCTGTGGAGTCAAACTAAGTGGTTTGTTGAGCAGAAATTATTCAAATCATTTGAGCAAGATTCATGTACTTCCTTCAGAGTTGTCCAGAGAAATGAAAACCTGAAGAGAATGTTGTGTTTTATAGCTACGGATTAGATTGGAGGGTATCTTATACACTTGGTTCTAGGATTATTGTAGATTTAAGATTGTCATTCTTTTAGGTTGTAGGGTTACTATACTTGAGGACTATTTTTTCATTGATTTCTGATTGTATGAGGATTTGGGTGGGTCTCAAGATCACCAGTCTTCAAAAGTAGTTGCTGTCCCATTGTAATACCGGTTGCATGAACAGAAAATTGTAAAATAAAGAATAGGATTGCAAGAAAGTTTGATCTCACAACATTTCCTTGTTTGAGTGCCTTCATTCATTATAAGCATGGACCTGACAAGAGTATACGAAGTTGGTTGCACTTGATCAACAAAAATGCGCACAGAAATCAGTCACAGAAAAGTGCACAGAACACTTGTGCACACGTGGGTGTTTTGTGCTTTTCTATGCACAGAAATCAGTCACAGGAAGTGTATGGAACGCTCCTATGTGCACGAGAGAATTTACATGCACAGACGATAAATGACCGACCAAGTACAGATAAGACACAAGAATTAAAACTGAATATTCAGAGTTTATTGTCAAAAAACTCAGAGTACTCTGAATTTTTATCTTTCTGTCTTATCTGTGCTCGGTCAGTCATTCATCATCTCTGCAAGTATTATTTTTCTATGTGTAAACATACACTGATTTGTGCGCTTTTTTGTGTTCGGTATCTGTGTATATAAGAAAAAGTGTCAAAATCTTCAGTACTCGTATGCAGAATAACAAAAATTTGAAAGAGAAAATGAAGAAAAAGAAAAACTATGGTTGAACTTTTTAATTTTCTGCAGGTTGACGAGTTTCATTCAGAATGGTCCATATTCCTGTTCTACCATCAAAGAGGGCTGATAAGTCTTTAGCACTACGAGGCATAAGCTGAAGAATTCTTGAACTTTCATAGTGTGGAATACAACGCATGAATTATCACATTTCTCAAATCTTAACAGTAAAGATTTCATAATTATTTCTTTTGGCACAAAATCTAATTTTATCGTTGAGAAATGCAGTAACTCATGCAGTGTATATAGCATTATTGAATCTTTGCCAAACACTCAGTGGCATAAAAAAAGAAGAAAAATGTTAACTATTGTCTAATTAACATTGAATGCTAAGAATGTAAACACTAAATGGCAAGCATTTAACTTTTACTTGTTAGAATTTATTATTATTTATCGCTTAGTTTATTACTATACATCGCCTAATGAGCAACAGATAACAAGACTCAAAAAAAAAAAGTAAATATATTTTTGTTTTTTTTCCTAATTCCACTATCTTGCCATCACAACATTAAATAGTACCCAAAAAGAAAAGTAAATATATTTTTGTTTTTTTTCCTAATTCCTCTATCTTGCCATCACAACATTAAATAGTTTCTTTTTCAGCTTTAAAGGATTGGCCTAGTGGTAAGGAGTTGACCTGATGGTTATGGTTTGAAATTTCATAGTTTATTTATTTTAAAGTTTTAAGTTTTAAATTTTTTTAAGTATTATCAACTCTTTGATATTAGTTTATACAATATTTTGTTTCGATTTTAATTAAGTCATTTGATAATAGTGAACGGTGGAATTGATCTTCAATAAATTAGTCAAGTAACGTAAAAACTGACTCAGCATCCTAAAATATCCACACAAAAAAATAAGTTTTTTTTATCTTCTTCCGTAGACTATTCTTCCTGATTTAAACAAGGACGAGGTGATGAACCTAGGATAGTAGGACAAGCAAAGCCCCATCCACCGAACCAAGCCAAAGGCATTCGCTCCGTATGCGTCTTGGTCTTGGCTACTCTTTTTTGGAGGGGGGAGAGAGTTCACATGTGCCTCTTGACCTTCGATTTCCCCTACCTTTCCTCGCTCAGTCACTGATGAGCTGTGCAACATGGACAGATGTGGTGTACATTAGGAGTAATTATTGGGTATTTTCGTATTATTATTTATATTTTTTTTATTTAATTATGTAATAATTTTTTTTACGTAGAATAATATTGACTTACCTCTAGTATTTTTATTCAATTATGTAATAAAAAATATTTTACATAGGATAATATTAACTTATTTTTATTAAATAGATAAAAGATAAAAGTAACCTACTTCGTATATATTAGATATTTTTATTTATCGAACATATCACATAGATAATACCACATAATACTTCAAAATGCATAATAATTTTCTTGGAATTAGAAACAATTCTCTATGAAACTGTGGGCGTAACTTACTTTGTGGGCCTAACTTACTTTGTGAGTCCCACACCTTTATAAAAAAAGTTGTGTCTAATTTGTGCACTGACATATCTATATACCTAAAAAAAACACTTATTAACTTATTTTTATTAAATAGAAAAAAAATATAAACAATTCAATTATCATTTATCGAATGTTTTATTTAACAGAGTGCTATCGCATAATCTGGGGGTGTTCTGCAAAGTTGCTATTAATTGCTTTTAATTTTTTAGTACTAATTTTAATTATAAATTATAATTTTTTTAAAATACTCATAATTTTTATTACAACTTATAACTACTTATTTTATTAACTACAAATTATACTTTTTATTAAAATATTTATATTTTTTATTATAAATTATAATCTAAAAACTACTTGGTTACAGCAATTTCAAACACTAATAGACCAATAACAACTTATAATTTGCCTGAAAAAGGTAAAACATTTTTGTACGAAACAGTTTGACAAAGTTGCCGCATTATAACATTTTGTACAGCAAGAAAACGTGGCCTTTACGAGAGCCGTCTTTCACCTCCTATTCCAACCTTCCTCGTCTCTTCCTTCCCCACCCCCTTCACTTCCTAACAAAAAAGTATTCTTCTTCAAACACCCGCGCACAGCTATAATAAACATAATTTTTGCTGCATGCACATTTATTATACACAGATTTAGACATATTTTTTTATATGGAACAAATTTCACATTACATAGAATAGATTTTTATATAAATTTATATATATATATATATATATATATATTTTTACATAGAGTAAATCTCACGTCTCCCTGAGTGGACTTACGTGAAATTCATTTTATGTAAAAAGAAATTGTATAAAAAAAATTTAGTATCTAAGTTTGTATTCATATAAACTTAACATTTTCTTTATATATATACACTAATATCATTTGTTTATTTCTAGTGTATACGTTTGTTTATTACTTTCTTTGTTGTTCTTCTTCTTCTCTTCTTCTTCTTCTTCTTGCGTTGGCTTCTGGTCCGCTCCTGTTCTTGAATTACGATTAGTATTATTAATATGGACGCATCGACGTCGTGTTACTCACCGCTCTCAATTCACTCGAGGGTTGACTTGGCTCCACCTCCTTCCTCTCGGCACCGTCGCCGCCGTGTCTCTGCCAATTTCGCCACATCCATCGTCCCCTCCGCCCAACCAAATTCCCCCTTTCCTCTAACTACAACCAGAACTCCCAGTCCAAGTTATTTTAGCAGTAATTCTTCTTCATATGCGGGCATTTCAATCTCACCCAATAAGTCCTTCAATACCCATTCCTTATCATCCTCTAGAAAGCGATCTTCGCCGGTCATTTCGGCGGCGTTCGAGCGGTTCACGGAGCGGTCAATTAAGGCGGTGATGTTTTCCCAAAGAGAAGCCAAAGGTTTGGGCGAGGGCATGGTGTTCACCCAGCATCTTTTGCTGGGTTTGATCGCCGAGAGCCGCGATCCTGATGGGTTTCTTGGTTCTGGGATCACCATCGACGTTGCTCGAGAGGCCGTTCGGAGTATTTGGCGCGAGGATGAAAGCACTGATAAGAATTCGGTTGCGCCTGAAGCTTCTTCAGTCACCTCCGCAACTGATGTGCCGTTTTCTAGTGGCGCAAAGCGAGTATTTGAAGCTGCAGTTGAGTATTCTAGGAGCATGGGCCATAATTATATTGCTCCCGAGCACATTGCGGTTGGCCTC
This sequence comes from Heliamphora exappendiculata, assembly GCA_034768845.1. Lineage (NCBI taxonomy): Eukaryota > Viridiplantae > Streptophyta > Magnoliopsida > Ericales > Sarraceniaceae > Heliamphora > Heliamphora exappendiculata. The sequence continues at coordinate 5,196,041 of JAOTRH010000016.1, read as the reverse complement.
TTCACGGTTGACGACGGTGGCGCAGATCGCGTCCTCAAGAGGTACATTTTTTGCTTTTTCTCCCAAGTATATAGATAGATATGTGTATTTCTTTGTCTACAAGTAAATGAATGTTGTCCATAGGAAATCGCTCGGACTCAACCGATACTTGCTATTTGTGAGTAATTGCTATGTTTATCCCTCGAGAGTGGGTATCAATAGCCTTGCTTTGAGGAAGAGTTATTTAGTGGGTAGAAAATGTCATGTCAGCGCATTAATGTGATATACCCAACTAATAATTATATACACATTATGTATTTGTAAGTTTAGAGAATGACTCTATAATATAAGTTTGGTGGTTATTACACGTATCCTACGTTAAAAGAGTACATGGCAGACATGTATTAATTAGATACACCACACCAATATGCTATCCATAGAATAACTTCTCCTGCCTTGAGGGGATCCCCCCCAAAAAAAAGGTGTTCGTGGCTTCAATCATTTGTACTGATCTTCATCCATTTCTATAAGCTTGACACTGTAGCTATGTTTTGCGGTTTCTGTTCATTGAGCTCAATTTTCCTACCTATGTTTGAAGAATCTGATAGCCTTTTATGGTGGGGAAAACTGGCAATTGAGAGATTAAGCATAGGGTTTTACTTAATTCTTCTTGATATTAAGTGCTCAATGATTTTTTTAGCTGGAGTGTCTCATAGCTAGTGGTCTGGACAACTAGATTTGGCCCTAGAATAATCACTTGCTCAGCTTTGTAACCTGTAATGTATTGGATACTCAGTGTCTTGATTCCTTTCAGCCTTCTTTGGTAGTGTTTGGTTCAATAGAATGAATTTGCACAGGAATAGAATGAGAATTCCAATGCAGATACTAGGGAATTGTTTTTATATTTGTCATTCCATTCAATAGAAGAAAAGTGATTATTTTTAGATTTGACATTCCATTATTTTGTAACAGAATCATCATCCCATTCTAATGTCATTCCAATAAGCCAAACATTGCCTTATTACAGTATAATGGTGGGGAAACAATTAGTTGCACTGTGACCATATGAAGTATCCTTTCATTTGTTTTTAACAGGCAAAAAAAGGAGAGTTCATGGAAACAGTGCAGTTGAACTTAAACTGCTAGATTAGGTAATTGCTTTTAAAAATATGAGACGTTACTGATTGTTATTTGGTTTGGATGATGGAGATCGTTGGCCTTCAGGATTTATATAGTAGATATTGAGCAATGGACTGATCATTTTGCAAAGAAATTTGTTGAAATGCAGGGAGATTTATTCTATTTGGTTAGAGATTGTTTGGATGTTACCACTGATCTGTAAGCAACCTTACTATTCGAGAAGACTACAATGTGCAATCACCATTAAGCCTGGCCTAGGTTGTAAATCTTAGCACTCACAGGCATGCTCAAAGTGGAGCCAAATAGCCAATATATTCTTTTATGGTCAATACTAATCTATATTACATATGAGAAGGGTTGATGTTGACATTTGTCCTCCATGGTATTTCTCCTACATTTTTCCTCTATTTATCTCCTCTCTATCTCTCTTCATTTAAATTTTAATTTTTCCCTCACTTCACTTTAAATTCAACCTTTTTCTTTATTTTTCATCTAAAATGTTTTTTTAATATATATGTGTACATGTTGTCCAACAAATATAATTGATTTTATACATTTTTTAGTAATATTAGAAGTTTACGATGAGACTATTAAAAATTCTTTACTACATTATTACCCTTAATATTAAAAAAATTCATCATTATTTAAAGTTGATTTTATATATATTAAAATTTGTTTAAAGTGTCTTTAGGCACGTGTAATTGCTAGTTCTCATACAAAGTTTGTTGCTGAAGCTTAGGATTGCATGTGCTGACTGTTGCTTCTAATGAATATTTTTAATATTTTCTTCAAGTCTGAGAACTGCCGCAGCATCGGAAATGTACCAAACTTTAGGTGCAAATGCAGTAAACCCTTGTAGCACCCCCACATTTGGTAGGAGTGACCAACATTGGGTAATAGCCTTTAATTTTATTTGGTTATTTTCTTGGTACTCGATATGTGGCATTTCTGAATCCAAGCAAGGAGATTTGCAAAGCTCCTCCACTTGGAGAAAGGCCAATTCTTTTGATCATACCAAATCTTAAGATGAGTGCATAATGGTTGGTGAAGATGAAATGTAGTAGTAAAACTAACACTCACTTGAAAGAGATTTGATTATAAATACATAGAAAATAAAGTAGAACTACAGGATTTATACAAAATGCTACATAGAACCTCATTAATTGATTATCAACGATCGCTGTTAGTATATAAATATAAATGTAGGATGAAACGTGTTATTATTATTTGCCATTTATGTGTCTAGACGAATGTGATTTCAGATTAGGGGCCGACCTAAATCACTTGGCAGCTGTAGCAGTCTTGCAACTTCAAGGTGAGCTTGCCAAAGATGGTAGAGAACCACTTGCTGCACCTAAACAGACACGTGGAAAATTATTTCCTGCAAAAGCCACTGCTACTGGATCCTCTGAGAAAACAAGAGGTAGAAGTTCAAAATTTCTCATCTCTGTCTTCTTTTTAATGACTTTCCAAGTATAAGAACAGAGGAAGAACTCATAGTAATAATTGCTGATGTCAGATAATAGTGCTTTGGCCCAATTCTGTCTGGATCTTACTGCTCATGCTAGTGATGGACTCATTGATCCTGTAATTGGCCGGCACAGTGAAGTCCAAAGAATCATTCAGATACTTTGCCGAAGGACCAAAAATAATCCGATTCTTCTTGGGGAAGCTGGAGTTGGGAAAACAGCCATTGCTGAAGGGTTGGCAATTAGTATCGCTCAGGGAAATGTTCCTATTTTGTTGTTGGTGCGTTTTTTCTACTTCTATAGATGTTTGATATCACTTTAGCACATAAAAGAGAAGAAGTATGTGTTTGCTTCTTCTCTTAGGACCATTCCGCATAACCATTTGACTCGCTTTATTGTTTTATGCACAGATGAAGCGCATCATGTCCTTAGATATTGGTCTACTAATTGCAGGCGCAAAGGAGAGGGGAGAGTTGGAGAGACGTGTTACAGCATTACTTAAGGATGTAAAGAAGTCAGGTGAACACTTATTTTTGAGTCGTGTTTAGGATCAGAAATTATTAGATCACGGCTCAGCGTGATACAATGGCATTGCAGGCAATGTCATTCTTTTTATTGATGAAGTACATACATTAATTGGTTCGGGCACTGTTGGACGAGGAAACAAGGGGTCAGGTCTTGACATTGCAAATATCCTGAAGCCTTCTCTTGGGAGGGGTGAAGTGCAGGTGATGATCTATAATATAACAATGCTTCGCTCTTATATGACTGCTTATGAAAAAAATAAATACAAAAGAAAGGGATAAATTCTCGACTTATATGCCTCATCCCGTTTCCCTACCTTGATGTCAAGGGATCAATGTCCCCTTGTTTTAATGCTGAACGAATATTAAAATCTATGGTTAATATTTGGACGTGAAAATATGGCTCTATTGTGGCCATTGGGTTGTTGGTTGGGCTGCTATTCAGGTGGTGTTGCCGTGCTTACTTTTTACATAATTGCATGTAGTAGCCCTAGATGGTGGAACCTAAAAGGGAGGCTGAGGCTATTGCTACAAATAATATTTGCATGTAGTAGCCGTAGATGGTGGAACCTAATAGATAGGCTGAGGCTATTGCTACAGAAACTTTGCCTTTGCCAAAACAATGCATGGCATCGAATGCTTTGAAGCTGTGCACTGCTTTGGCAATAAAACGGGCAGTGAAGAGATCTGACATGGGGTACCAATTAAATTATCTAACATGTTAAATCTCTGGTATAAAAACATCTCCATGTATGTATGCCAGAGTCTTAGCATCTTTGTTATTAGAAAGAGAATAATGGGAAGCCGTACCCCAAAAGGATAAACAAGACTCTTATTTATGATAAAGTTAGACAACGCCACTACATCTATATACACACACACACTAGATAATAAATATATAATAATAATACTAATACAATATATATCTAACACCCCCCCTCAAATTGGAGCATATATATTTATCATACCCGACTTGTTACATAATAGAAAATACGCGGACCCGGTGGAGATTTAGTGAAAATGTCTACCACCTGATCCCCTGTAGGAACTAATCCAAAAGTAACGCCTTTCTGATATTCTGTATGGACAAAATGGCAGTCAACCTCAATGTGTTTCGTTCTCTCATGAAATACTGGGTTTGTGGCAATATAAATAGTCGAGGTATTATCAACCCAGAGTTTGGTAGATCCTTGAATAGGAAAGTGTAACTCTGTCAAAATCTGCTGTAGCTATATAATCTCAGCAGTCGCTAAAGCCATGGCTCGGTATTCGGCCTCAGCACTAGATCGGGAGACCACAGTATGCTTCTTGCTCTTCCAGGAAATCAAATTTTCACCAATAAAGATAGAGTAACCAGAGGTGGATCTCCTGTCAAATGTACATCCAGCCCAATCAGTATTAGAGTATCCTTCCATTCCCATATGACCATGATCAGAAAACTAAATACCCTTCCCTGGGTTTTTGTGCAAGTACCGAAGGATGCGTAATATCGCTTGCCAATGGGGAACATGGGGATCAGACAAAAACTAACTTACTACACTCACTGGATAAGCAATATCTGGACGAGTCATAGTAGTAAGATAATTCAGTTGTCCCACTGTACGGCGATTCTGGTCAGGATCAGAGAGAGGCACTCCTTCCTTTGGTTCTAATTTGACATTAGTCTCCATAGGTGAATCCACTCCTTTAGCATTTATATATTCTGCACCCTCCAGAATGTCAAGAACATATTTTTGCTGAGAAATGAACACACCTTTCTTATTCCTAGTTATTTTAATGCTTAGGAAATATTGAAGTTCACCAAGATCTTTCGTCTGAAACTTGGTGCCCAAGAATGATTTAAGCGCAACAATCCTTCCACTGTCACTACCAGTAATAGCAATGCCATCCACATAGACGACGAGTAATATGCATCCCGCTAAGGTATGACGAAAGAATACAGTATGATCATTTGCAAATTGCTGAAGACCAAACTCTTGTACCACAGAACTAAAACGGACAAACCAAGCCCTGAGAGACTGCTTCAGTCCATTTAAGGAGCGCTTTAATCGACATACATGACTAGGGGACCCCCTCTAAGCAACAAAGCCGGGTGGTTGCTCCATATAAACCTCTTCCTCCAAATCACCATGAAAGAAGGCATTTTTCACATCAAGTTGATATAAGGGCCACTGATGAGAAGCAGCCAATGATAAGAACAGACGAACGGATGCCATCTTTGCAACAGGTGAAAAAGTATCAAAATCGTCTGGCCACTAAACAAGCCTTCAACCACTCAAGAGAGCCATCAGAACGAAGTTTGACGGCATAGACCCACTTACAGCCGATTGCAGTCTTCCCAAGAGGAAGACTTACCAGGTCCCAAGTATTATTAGTCTCAAGAGCATTCATTTTCTCAAGCATCGCCTTGCGCCAATCTAGATGAGAAAGAGTATCAACAACAGACCAAGGCAACTTATGCTGATCAAGAGTATTAATACCCTGCTGGACAGTAGCAGGTAAACCACGATAGGAAGTAGTATATAAGGGATGATCTCGACAATTACGATAAGATTTGCGTAAAGCAATAGAAGGGTTATTTACCTGATCAGAGGTTGGATCTGGCTGAGGAGATACTGACTCGAGTAAAGGAGAGGTGGTGGAGCCTGGTAACACTGAGGAGTCGGAGGATGATGAAAGAACAGGTGCATCGGAGACAGAAGGTGGAGACTCCTTGGGAATATCAACTGGGGAACTAGTCATAGGAGACGATGCCACTGGTAAATCAAGGGAGGACTGATATAGCAAAATCTGATCTAAACCATCATCAACACAGGAGACAGGTGGAGTAGCCGAGCCATAGAATGGAGTGGATTCAACAAACATCACATCTCGAGAAATAATAAAGCATCGCAAGTCAGGACTATAACATCTATATCCTTTCTGAGTTTTAGGATATCCCATGAAGATAAACTTTAGTGCGCGAGCATTCAACTTTGTCATCTTTAGCCTGGTATCTCTCACATAACAGACACACCCAAAGATCTTGAGTGGTAAAGCAAAAGAAATCTGCTGAGGAAATAAAACGGACAAGGGTGTAGCACCATGTAGGACAGAGGAGGGCAATCTATTAATAAGGTAACATGTGGTCGTCACAGCTTCACCCCAGAATACTTTGGGAACTCGTATCTGAAACATCAAGGCACGAGCAGTTTCCAGGAGATGTCTATTCTTTCGCTCAGCTACGCCATTCTGCTGAGGTGTGTCAGGACATGATGTCTGGTGAATAATTTCATGTGTGCGCAGGTATGAACTCAACACACCACCAACATACTTACCTCCATTATCATTACGGAAAATTTTCATAGTTGTGCCAAATTGAGTGTAAATTTCATTGTAAAAGGCAGTAAAAGGCAGCAAACACAGTTGGTAATTCAAACCGTTTTTTCATAAGATAAAGATAAGTAATGCGAGAATAATCATCAATAAACGTCACAAAATACCGAAAACCAAATAAAGAGGTGGCAGGACACGGGTCCCAGATATCTGAGTGAATTAAAGAGAAAGGACTCATGGTTTTATGATTCTGATTGGACATTTATGGCACATGCAGGTGCTTAGCAAATCGACACGACTCTCATTCTAACTGTGTAACTTGACTGAGACTGGGACATGGTTTCTTTAAACTTGGCAAGGATGGATGACCCAGCCGACAATGTATATCCAATATCTGAGACAATAGCCCTGAGCATGCAACATCCGAAGTCTCCTCCAGCACATACAGACCACCTACCATCCGTCCTCTACTGATAGTACTTCTTGAAGCTAGATCCTGAAAAACACAATGATCAGGAAAGAAAGTTACTGAGCAGTTCAGATCCCTGGTAATACGACTCACAGAT
>JAOTRH010000016.1:5128357-5188948 GCA_034768845.1 Heliamphora exappendiculata | reverse complement strand
ATCGTTGGAACACCACCAAGGATCGGCTACGAACGTACTCCGTCTGTCTTTCTCTCTCTTACAGCTTGCAATATACTATGAGTTGTATCTCTCTTTTTCTGTCTGTTCTTACCTCTGCTTCTTTTCTTTTCTCTTCTTCTTCTGAATACTGAAAGATGACAGTATATATATAGACCTTTCATCATGGAGGGGGTTACAGGAAAATCAATAGTCATGAGTGGTATTGATTTTCAGGATTTAATTGCCAATTGAATGCCAATTCAATTGCAATTGAATTCTGCTATTAAATTCTGGAATTCAATGGTCAATGAATTCACATATTCCAACAGATTCTAGATAGAGAAGAAATCTTCTAAAAATCAATAAGTTCATCTAAGAGCATCTTTTAAGAGATTTTCATGTGCAAGCTGTTGAAAAAATTGGAGATATAACTCTTTATTGCTCTACTCGTTTTCAAGGCTTTCCAAAATTCCTATCAGATGGGAATTTTACTGTTTCTTGGCTTAAATCAAATTTCAATTATGATTTTGACAAAGGTACGACACCGGAGTGTCTAAGCGAGTTGAATGGAGTTGATACAAAAAATAATTGTGGTTATGTGGATAATTGATCATGCAAAATCTCTAGTTCCTCACAGTTAGATTTAGTCGCTGGAAAATTTAATGCTTGGAATACTCTTTCATGAATGTTGAGGAATGGCTAACTTTGAGTATTAGTAATTAAGTTGTTACGAATGAGCTTATAGTAGGCAATTCATCCGAGAAAGATAGCCTTTTTGTCCTTTTTTCTAAACTCTCTTCTTTTTTTGGATTAAGAGAAACACATTCAATTACTTGGTCTTAATGCCAGAAAAGTGTTAATAGATAATAGTGGCATTAAGAAAACTAGGAGAAAAACTTGTTATAATATGGGTGTAAAAGCAGTTCAAAGTTTGAGTTGTACTCTGACAATTTTTTTCTCAAAAGATCCTAACAATAATGGAACAAATGTGGGTAAGTAATTATACAATCCTCTAGGGCATCTATTATTTGTGAAAAAAATCAATAGCTAAATCAAGACACATAATCAAGAAGTATGATATAAATCCAATGGTGGAGGACATGTACGTTATTTCTTTGAATATTTTCAAGCATCGTTTTTCTCATTGGGACCATGCTTTGGTTGGTTATTTTTTTTGAGAAGAGGGTGTCATTTCATTATGTTAAATCTTAGACTGACAAAATATGAAAAGATACTATTGAAAATATTATATCAATTAAAAATGGTTACTTTATCTTCAAATTTAATAATGAAGAGGTCTTTGATGAGATTCTTGATATTTGTTCATACCATTGTAGAGGAAAATATGTTATACTGAAAAAATGGGAATCAAAAATATCAATCTCCAAAAATAAATTTTTAAGTGTGCCATTGTGGGTAAATTTATAAATAATGTGCTGCTTGAATTGTGGACATAAGAGGGAATGAGATATTTAGCAAGTATTCTTGATAAACCTTTGTTTGTGGATGAACCAATATACTCTAGGAGTAGACTAATTTTTGCTCGAGTTTATATCAAGGTACAAACTAACAAGGAGACTCCAAATTCATTTCGTATAAATATAAGATATGAAGAACCTTATATTATTCAGGTTAAAACTTTTTAGGTTCCTTTGAGATGTTCTAAATGTAATATTTTTTACCATAATCTTAAAATTTGTTTAAATACACAAGTGGGCATGAAGTTTTCTAAATAAATTTGGAGGAAAGAAGAGAATGACGACAAGAATTCTAATAAAGAATGGGTCTGTGCGAAGAAAGTAAAAGAAAAAGACAATCAAGCTTCATAAGGAAAACAAAATGTTAATCAAGCTTCTCAAGGGGCCTGGCAATCAAACGTTTAGGAAGCTTGTTTAGGAAGCTTATTGATGCTTTCACTTCTTATATTTCAAAATCATCAAATGTCATTAGCATTCTTTCTTTTTGTGAGCCCAAAAAAAAATATAATGACAAGGAGAGGCAAAATATGGATGATCATATCATTTTTTTCTACAAATATGTCCACTCCAAAGACAATTTTCCCTAGCAATGAGTTGAAAAGGTAAAATCGACAGGTAAAGGTAAATTAAATTTATCCCTTAGGGATGAGAATAAGAGAAAACTAAATGAGAAGATTAAAATTTTTTTGATGACTCAGCAAAAAGATATTTGGTAATTTTAAGTAGAGTTAGTTGTTGTCACATGTTAATCTTGTATGTTGTTGTCTTTTTTAAGTCAGGTGAGTCTTACTATTCTTTTGTATCTTTCCTAACTTCTCATACTGTGAGCTATTTTATTTTTTGTGTTAATTGGGGTGTGTTTCTAATTCTCATTTTAATCTCTTTTTTGTCTTTTAAACTGAAAAACAAATAGAAGTTGTACCTTGATTTTAAAAAAATAGTGGTTTTTTTTCAATTTTAGTCCAAATTATATTACTTTTCAAAAGGACAAAATTAAAAAAAAAGGTTTAAAAGACAAAAAAAAAATCACTTAAAGACCAACAAAAAAACGTAAAATGAAGTTTTTTTTTAAAAAAAAAACCATCACGATAATCCCATTTACTATTAGAAAAATGACGTAAAACCTATGCATTACCTAGGTAACGTTTATAATTTTTTATTTTTCGTTTACAATAAATAAAAAATAAATTTTTATTTATTTTTATAAAAAAATAAAAACAAAAACATAATTGACACATAAATGTTTAGAAAGTAGTGGTCAGAATTGGCGACCTAATGTGCTAGCTGATAATAATAGTGAGGGATAGTTATGTTGGTCAAAAGTAGTGGTTAAATGCAGTAACCATATGTGGTAGCTGGTGATAGCGGTCGAAAGTAATAGCTGAAGGCGATAGTCAAAGGGGGTGGTTGAAGAAAGTGGTTGGAAGAGATGATAGCAAAAAATAATGGTCAGAGATGGTGGTAAAAAATAATAGTCGGTGATGGTGGCAAAAAATAATGATCGAAAATAGTAACCGAAAATAATAGTCGGAATGGTTGAGAAAAAAAGATAGAAGAAAAATTTATTTACAAAACACATAAAAATATATTTTTTCTGTTTACAAAAATTTAGTAAATTTTAAAAACTATTTATATTTTTTTTAAAATAAAAATAATTACTAAACATATTTTTATTTACAATTTAAAGAAAATTTAAAAATAAAAACAATAATAAGTAAACATAAACGTTACAAACGGGCTTTATCATTCATTTCTTTTGTAATCCAATCCTACACATCAAACATGACTTTAGGCTATTCTAATTCAAAAGTGGTTCCTAGTGAAAATCTCTAGGTACACATGTAAGTACTTATGTTTTTATGTTATTCTTACCACAAGAATATGGTTCGTGTGTGTGTGTGTTTAATGCAGAGAGCAACTTTTAGCTTAACAAAGAACAGAAAGAACAACAATCATCACAATGCCAAACTTAATAGCTTAGCAAAACTCTTAATAAAAATTGTATCTGCCAACCCCAGTAGGAGACTGAACAGAAGTTGGATTTTGCCTTATTAGGTGTTGTGTAAACAAATAAATTAAAAAAAAATTGTTGCCTCAACACACAAAATTTTCTCAATTTGAAAAAAAAAAATACAGGGAAAAAAAACTGATGCGCCGACAACTTTAACCCGAGCATAATGTTGGGCCTCTAACTTACCTCTTCCCGGGCTGCCAGATTGTGCCTTCCCGAATCTAACTTAACTGAGGTTGCTGAAAGTTTGTGTTCATCGCTTCCCACCAGGCTTTCTAAAAGGCGGAGCTGTGTCCTCGTCATCTGACTGGATGTCTCCGTATTCCCACATCCCGAGCCTCTGGTCTCGTGCTTCTGCCTGGTATTTTTCCAACTCATCCAGGACAGCTTGTTTTTCCTTGGGCTCCCACCTTTTCCTTTTCTCCATCCTTGCAAGTCCGTCCTGCAATATTCACAAGTTTTGGTCGGGCAATTTTAGATAAACCAAGCAATGGAATGTTGTGCAATAGTACAATAGTAGGGGATGAAGACTACTTTGACTATGCTTTCTCAAAGTAAAGAAGCTTACGCAACAATGCTTAATCCAAATCATGTGGATGGGAAACAAAAAAAGAAAGAAGCAGAACAAAATAAAACAGAGAGAGAGAGAGAGAGAGAGTTAGTTTGCAGCCTTTTCCAACATCACTAACCAAACTAAATCTCGTGTTTCAATCATTTGGGTCGGTTACATGACTCATTTTTTTTTTTTTTTTATTCAACAGTATTAAAAGCAGTTAAATTCTATAGAGATCCACTGCAGTGTGTTTTGGTAACCAGTCAAGTGCAAGGTCAGAAACTAGGTAGAGCCAGTGAACCACAAAAGCAAGCGTGTTTGAATGCCTTCAAACAAGAAACTACAAAAGGAACAGCCCACTTCAATATCTGAATATCCACATTATGGAAATAAGGGTTTTTTATGCTAAAGGTATAATATCTAGGAAGTGGCGTGTACATTTCATTGAGCCAACACAACTTTTTCAACTTATTGTTAAAAACCTACTAAGGCAACTATTAAAGAGAATTTGAAAAATATTGGAGACTTTGTTGGGTGATAAATTGGTTATCTTGTGTATTATACTTGTAAGGTCATATTTGTTGCACAAGACTGAGCTAAGACAAGACTAGGGGACATGGGGAACCACTAAAACTTTTTTTTCCGGTCTCCTATAATCCCGCATTTGTATTGCAGGACTTGGGCTAATGGTCTAGTAAATTCTAGATTATTCTCGGGATAACTAATACTAAGTTTTGGATTATCTTTCTTCCTTATCCAGCGATCAATAATAACTCTACAACTCTTATTTAATTATTTATCACATTAACTAAACATAAATCAAATTTCTCACTGTATACATAATCCTATCCATAATTTCCTAGTATTAAAAAAAACATATGTGGCCCCAGTATTACTTATCTCTGCTATTCTATCCAATTCCATCCGAGGCAACAAACAAAGCCTTAGCGTACTTATGCATGGCCAACTAGATCGATGCAGTCAGCAGAGTTTCAGGGGGGGAAAAACATGTGAAGGATACAAAATTTCTGGAGACTACTTCAGACTTCTCCAGATGATCACTTACATCAGTTAGCTCAATTGCTAGTACTTATGATGCGCACACATGAAAATAGAAAGGTGCTTAATATTTTGCTTGACAGGATAACTGATCACACACACACACATATATATAGCTAAGTATGAAGGAAAGTTTTGATATGGTAACGCAACAGATAAGGTAAAACAGAAAAGCTTCTGAATCAACTTAAGAGAGGAATATTATTCGAACCTTCAGCATTGCACCATTTATACTTGAATCGCTTTCTGTATCAATCAAAGTGACTGCAAGTATAGCCCCAATTCCTTGCCCTTTCACCTTTCCTCCAGAAGTGTCTCTTTCCTCAATTACGGCCTTGAATTCATTCAGACCATTTAGTGCGTGCTCACTAAGACACACTGCTGCTTCTTGTCCATAATCCTCCTCCAAGCTTGGAACCTTTATGTATGCCAGGCTGCATAACTGAGCCAGGCCAGGGGAAGAGGACACCGAAGGATCAAGCGGTCGCAGCTGACTGTAAGGAACAACCTCTTGATTTCCGTAATCAATATAGAACACTTCAAACTTGTCCTTTGGCGATTCAACAGCTCCTCGAGGTGCATTTACAATCTTCACAAATTCAATGTGAATGAATGAACACAAAACATAAAACAATAAATTTATAATCCATTTATAACAATGAAACAGAAGATGGTTCTAATTGTTCAGCATAACACAAGTAATAGCAGATACAGAAAGAATGACCTTTTTGGTTTGTGTATGGACACAGTGAATTTGAACCACCATCTAAGTACAAGCTTACATGGATAAACTGTTGCTTGTCGGTTCAAACAGAAGTGTTCTTTCAACAAAAAATTATTCTTCATCAATCGCAGGACGATGGCATTGCAAAGTCAATTCTCTATGGACCCTTCCTCCTATTTTCTTTATTTAAGAATTAATTCGTTCATTTATTACTTTATGTCCTACAAACTCTCAAGCAGACAGAATATCTTAATTGGATCATGCCGTGAAACATGACGCGCAACATCATTTTTACTAAAAGATTCTATGGATAGCTACATATTTACTGTGAATGAAGCCCTGAAGAGCAGCAGGTAAGGCGCAATTTGGGTGATGCAGGATAGCTGAAACATCAGTACTAGACTAGTATGTATGGTTAGGATTTCCGGGGAACTTTTAAGTTAATAGAGATCAGTAAAAGTGAATTTTGAATAACATCAAGATTCTTCAAGACAGATTGGTTGCAACTTGCAAAGAGTGCTTCTTCCACCTGGCTTCTTTTTCTATAGGTATATAAGAACCCACCAAATAAGTGCCAAAAGGAACGCAACCTTTGTACATTCGTGGTATAGAATGTCAAGAAAAAAAATATCAACAAAAGAATCATAAAGTCTACGAAAGGAAGAATGACAAAACTGGTGCATTACACTCGAAGGAAAGAAAGTAGCTCGACAGTTACAGTAACAATCATGTTCAATTGTGAAGTGAACAGAATATGGATTTCATCCTTACCATTGCCCGATTCCATGAATTATCAGCACTAAACTGAGCCAGGACGACGTCACCCTTTTTAGGATTAAAGGCACCAATAACAGGAGCTTCTTGAAGGCTTAGAGAAGCTAACTGCTGCTGAATAGAGGCTACTTTCTGATCTCCAACTACCTGGACATAAAATTTGCCGCCGCCCAAGACTTCGGTAACAGTTACCTGAAAGTGGTTATCATTGACACTATGTTAGCAAACAACCGATTATGAATTAGGGAAGTTTAAAACACATCATATTATAAGCACCTTCAGCTCCTCTTTCTGTTTTCTTTCAGTGGCAGAACCATTGGAAACTTCCTCTCCTTCAACAAAGTTCTCCCATATCTGCCAAAAGATATTCATAAACATCATTAATAGATAGATGAACAGTTGTAATATCAAATACTTCTGCTGCTTACTTTTAACTTCTGCCTTTTAGCAGACTGCTCAGCCTGCACAAGAAGGTGAGCATCCGGAATCCTGTCAGCACCAAAGGAAGTTTGAAGCTTTGCCAGGCCAGCTTCCAGAAGTGTCACTGCCATAATAGTCTTTGACTCCCACAAAGATCCCAAGAACGTGCCCGTTCTATCAACAGTTTCCACTTCAATCTGAACATAATAGAATAATAATCAAATAATGGGACAGAAAGCAATTAATCGACTGGTTAGGTTGAAAGAAGAATAGCATTACCTCAACATCCCTCTGCATTATCTTTCGTCTCACAAGTGCAATTGCTTCATCAGAAAAAGGCTCATCACGACCAGGGCACCTGACACCAGAGAACGAGAAAGCAATGCTGCACGTCTCCTTGGGAACAAAAAGTTTAAACCGATGACCACTGAGAACATATTCCACAACGGCAGGCAACCGTTTCCTTTGCAGAAAAGGCAGGAAATCTTTTGTTTTCTTGACTGAAGCCTAAAGAGACATTTTCAATACAAGTAGTGAATTTTTTGAACTGGATATTACATCAAGAGAAAGATTGCAGATGCAGTTAGTTTCGAACCGTTGTCAGGTCTGCTATATGCATTGCTGGAGAATCCTTCGAAGAATGAATCCCCTTCTTCCCAGAAATGGCACGAGACTCAGCAGAGAGAAGGGCATCATAAGAGTTTGATCTTTCCTCAAAATCTCGATGCCTAATTACAGTGCCATAGCCACGAGCAACCAGCAGCTCAGCAACATTTACACCTGCCTGTTGGGTGCCTTCAGAAGGTGGAGCAGGTGCAGAGACGTTATCACCTTCAACCTTAACTGGATATACCATGAAGACTGATCCAAAATCCATCACCCTTGAATCTGCTGGACCAGCTGTGCCATTGGTTCCATCTGCCATTCCGACCTTCCTGGAATATTCCATTGAAACATTCACCTGAAAGAATGTATAATCAGATTTCCATGCCAACAGAAACAAAAAACAAAAACAAAAACAAAAACAGACAAAAAACAAAAACTAACAAAAACAAAAACTGATGCAAAAGAAACGGTATCTGTACCTGACGGCCAATGAGACGCGTTCGAAGGAATTCCTTTGCTTCACGGGCATAGGGAGCAGGTTTTTCATCTCGACGAGGATTTCCCACTTTGGGACACCTGATGCTCGACAGATTGACTCGTCGCTCTGCTGATGGGCTGCCATATGGGACAGAATCATCAGCTACAATGACGCAATCCCCACTTACAACTTCAACAACCTAGAGAAAGAGAAATCAGGCAATAGCTGATAATTTCAACATCTGGGTACCAATTCTGCATAAACATATTACTAGAACAAGTAACCAACCTTTCCTGTGAAATTCTGGTCATGAATTGCCTTGGAATTTGTAGCAGGAGGAACATAGTTTGTCCAAATCCTCAACCGGGTCTTCTTTGCTTCGAGTTCTGCAGACTTCAGCCGCCTCTTGGCATCATCTTCCATCATGCTTGCGCTCCACTCTACATATTTAGCTAAACCCTATATACAAGAGGAAAAAAGGAAAACAAGAGATACAAGGGGTTAATTTACTGACTATATGATTGGGAACATTTTACATAACAGGAAAATGGGGCGTGGGGAAGAATTTATCCAATGAGCAATGATAAATCTTTTTGGTAAATGCAATGAACAATAAATCTCTATCAAGATCAAAAACAATTAATTCACACATATAGTTATCAGAGTAAAAAGTTAGTATGTCCATATGGTGTTATATTCAACATAACAACACCATAAATATTATGACTTACATTTTCAACAAGCTCCAGCGCCAGGTCCTTTGCTGATTCACCATCGGGATAATATACTGAACCAATCAAATTGCTAAATTTGTCAACACCCTCCAGGACGATGCGGACCTATAACATAAATCATAACTTGAGATCACCAAACAATCATGCAATGTCCAATGGAATAAATAACAAATATTCACTCACGTCTCTATTCAATACACGAATCTCTGTAAAATGCTTGGCTTCCCTTCCAAATGGATCTGGGGACACTTCATTTGAGGAGGCTGATGAAGCTGCAAGTCTCTGTGCTGATGTTAAGGGGGCATTAGGTTCAGCTGAAGCTTCACCATTTGATTCTTCAGAGGTGACATCACTTCGGACGACAGTTTCCAATGCAGCCCTTCTCCCCATAGATGGTGACTGGTTGAAATACGAAAAGATTATAATAAAAAAGGGACCAAAGTGGTACTAGTACTAAGAGTAACAATACATACATGTAAAACTGTTTATGGTAAGAGTGATATCAATAAAAGCGCTAAAAAATTGCAACCATGTACACATGGAGTATACAACGACTGACTAGACAAAAACTCTATCAAGACAAAAACACCTACAACAAACCCCCCATGCAATTGGGATGTGCTTGCTACATACGTGTAAAACTTACTATACACAAAATGGAAAGGGAATACTTATGAGCTTGGGATTCTGTACCTGTATTCCAGCAACAAACACTTGGACAAACTGAAATTCTGGAAGCAAGTAAGCACGAAGAGTGCTTCCATCACGAACCTGCTCCACAATAGCTTGCATGGGCCTACCCTTGTTTGAAGCTAGAAGACCCATGGCATCCAAGTTACTGGGATCACCAATGGCAGAGGGAGGGAGGTTCCTGATGGATGCCTCAGAAGCACCTGGTGTCTGCAACCAGAAGTTCAAAAATAAAAAGATATTACCATGTTATTCTTCAATGCACGTTCACACTTTGGATCAGCCCAAAGATATCCAGGTTAAGTCTGAAGGAAAAAACAACTTGAAATTTATTCAGTTTATTTAAATCTTTACACCTGTAATGTATCCCTGAAAAGTTTGGATGCCAGATCAATGCAAGGACTAAAGCCTGAATAGGACGTATCATTCACATTAGTGAATGATAATGTTTCTCTATTTCAGCTCCTAAAGATAATGCTACTCACAACAGCTTTATGAGTAAGGCACTACAAAAAGAAACTAATACTTGACAAGTATCTTACAGGTATAGGATGGATTGAAATTTTTTTCTTCCCTTGTAAGAACACATGTGAAGCTTTTACAACGGTAAAGGAATTTTATTCGGAGTAATTAAAAAATAAAACTATCATCCACTCTCCTTTCCTTCTTCCAGTAACCACTTTGCACACATAATATGCTTACTTTAGTATTAAAAAATAATAAACATAAAGGTCTGGGACCTTAAAGGAAAGGGAAGTGCATCTCACATCACACACCAAATATCACGTAGCTACTTGAAAAAAGTATTGGACATTGAATATTGAAGGCACCTTCCCCTAGCCCATCCTATTTTAGAAAATGATGTCATCCCCCCCCCCAAAAAAAACACACACATAAAAGGAATATGGGTTTTCTTACTGCTTGACTAAGAGCAGGCAACCTTGTCAGAATAGCTCTCATTCTTTCAAAAAGGCATTACGTATGCATGCCAATAATGGATATGGCATGGAATATTCGGGGAAGATTGCAGTACGCAGTACAGAAATTAGACCACGCTGCTCTACTTAGAATAAATTGGAAAAGAATGGGTAGGAACGACAGTAAAGCATATAGACAAACCCCACTCCAACGTCCTAGTCCTTGTTGCTTGGCTTGCTCTTCAAGGCGTAATAATTCTGCTAAGAAAGGACTGACATCTCCTTTCTGTTGACCCTGCTCCCTAACCTGCATCCAGTAGATTCAGCTAATGCCCATACAAAACCAATAAATACCCAATATTGAAAAGAGAAAGTGTATGCACCAAAGCAGAACTGACATAACCTTTGCCCAGCCTTCTGATACAACCATGAATGAGACATTTTTATCCCCAAGGAAAACAGAACCAAATTCTCGCCCAATGGATGGCACAGTATAATCCACTTTGAAAGTTACATCCTGTTCAAAAAGGTAGAATGGGTGAGATTCAAAAGTTCCAACTCATTCTGTAGAAAAAGGATAGATTGCAATAATAGATAAAGCTCTGAATTAGCACCTTTCCTATACAAAGCTTCCTTAAATACTCTCTGCTTTCCCATGCAAACGGCTCATCAACACCGCCTCTACGGGCCTAGAAATGTAAATAGGGTGGCAAATGAATAAAAATACAAATAAGATGAACTTAAGCTATAAAATGGGAAGCATATAATGCAGGTTAAATAAGCTAACCAATCTTGGAGCAACAAGGGATGACAAAGTGATCGTCTTCTCAGGGGGGATTTCCGCCTTGGTGCTTCCCATTATCACCAAACTATCCCCAGAAGGAACGGATTTCACTTTTCCTCTCAACCATCCAGTGGCTCCAGTCGTTGATGCCATCTCAACAGCTAAAGACCTGCACAAACTACAATTAACAGCAACACCGTCCATGATGTAGAACCAATGCTGTTTACAACTCATACTTGTGTGGTTATCAGGTTATGCAGCTCAAACTTTCATTCAAGCCATTTTGAACTTATTATCTTATTTCTCAATTAAAACAGAAACAGCTTCAGAACAAGCCCATTCAATGACCATCTAAAAAATTTGAAAAATTATGCCAAAAATTAGTTCTAGATCTCCTTAAGCCCTTCCGGCCTCACAGACCTTCCATCATTGGAACCAATACTACTTAGTGGAGTCTTATTGTGCCTTTGGTTAGTGCATAAGTTTTCATCTCAGATGGCTCATTGCATGTGCTCCACTCTCAAGCATTCAATGCAAAAAAATAGACTTAGCAAATCCCCACGCATGTGTGCAACAATGCACAATCATGCATTGACTAACACACAAGGTAAAACAAAAGAAAATTTATGCATTGACTGGCATGCCCCGTTAGAAGCGGAGAATTCCTAAAATACTGAACAAAATCAAAATGCTAATTCTAAGGCTTCATTAAGTGTATAGATCTTTGAAGGGTAAAAATGTGCATAAAGAATCTTCAGATCCACGAAACAAGAAATCCAAAATGTTAAAAGAAAAAAAAATTCACAACGTCGGAAAAGAAATACGAATTGCAATTCCTTCAAAACGTCGCATCAAACAATTGAAAACTTATAACAGCAATCGAAAGAAACACTTACCAAAAAAAGAAAGCATCCGAAAGAAACCTACTTGATCTATATCATCAATTAATAAACCTCCCAACAATTTATATACATACATATATAACACAGACGGCTTTATAGAAGATTCAAGTTCATGCAACGATCAGCAAAACAATAGAAGATTAGAATGCATTCAAATTTTGGATCGCGAATCAGCCTAATCCATCGTCAACCGCACAGAACCTAATTAAACAAACAAAATTCAGCTGATACAAAAGCCACACATGCACACACGTTTATATTCAAACATAGATACGTATACGGTATACATAATGAAATCTTTCTGAGAACGACACCTGGATGATCGGCGCAAAAATCAGCCTGCTCTGGATCTATCGGAGCTGGAGGTTGGACAAGAGAAGACCAAATCGGCGGTCCGATCACAATTCGAAAACAAAATTCGGAACTGTAAACATGGAGGTCAATTGAGAATCAGAATCGCATTGCTTCTTCACAATTTATAATCTACAGATTAGAGAGAGAGATTGAGAGAGAGAGAGAGAGAGGAGATGAGTACCGAGGAGATTTGTCGGAGAGGGAGTCGGAAGGCGGATGAGAAGAGAGCGAAACTCAAAATACTAAACAGCGGCTACACATACGGCAAATATTCAGAGAGAGATGAGAAGTGAAAAGGGATGAAGATACCCTTGGTTTTGTGTAAAATTACTTAAAATATCGAAAAAGTTTTGCCTCAAATCTATCATAAATTTACTTTTCTTAGACCGACAATGACAGATAACTGCCACGATCGTGTGACGAAAATTTACTGATTACTTGGCACCAGTAGCCAATCAGATCTTGACAATCCTGCCATGTCAGCTCCACGTCATCAGGCCTGAGATAATGGCTGTGTATTTAGAGGAAGTATTAGTTTAAGGAAAATGCTATCCAATCCATTGGACGGTAATAATGAATTTATAATGTGCAGATACTTATATAAAATATATTAATATATGTGTAAAAATAATAAATTTTATTTTTAAAAATATATTAATATTAAAAATAATTTATTTTTATTATTTTATTAATCACTGCTTAGTGAACGATGGTCAACATGTCATCTAGTTTAATTATTATTTATAAGAGTATAAAATATCTAGTCACGACTCCTAATATTGGCAAAGTTATTATTAATAATTTTTAATTTTTTAATACTAATTTTAGTTATAAAATATTAATTTTTTTAAATATTTATAATTTTTGCTACAATATATAACTATTTTTTATTTTATTTTAACTATAAATTATAACTTTTACCAAATATTTACAATTTCTACTATAGGTTATAATCTATAAATTATTAGTTTTAATAATATCAAATATCACCATTTATTCAAATTGCTATTAATCCAACCCAACTCGCCTATAATAATATTAGTTATTATGTTTTTACGGCAAATCTCAACTTCATATATATATTTATATTTATATATATTTTTAAAAATTTATAAAAAATAAATTAAAATATTTATTATTTTGATTACTCCTAGGTGTGTTGTGCATGTTTTTTCCATATGCAATGTAAATATTATTGTTATATATATTGAATTATAATATTATTATTTTTCAATAGCTACTGTTATTTCTAGTTTGTATTCTATTTAATATGTTGTATGAATTTCTTTAAAAAATTGTAATAGATTTTTTAGAAAAAGATTTATAAAAAAGTAATTTAAAATTTTTATAATTTTTTAACCCGCTAAAACTCTTAAATCATGGGTTAAAATCATCAAAACTCAATCTGCTAATTTTAATGATCGAATTGACGGTAAATTAAAAAAATAACTACCTACAAAAGACTGAGTTTGTTTAAAATTTTCCTTCCACATATCCTAATCAAACCTGCGCACTCCCCTACTTGTTTAGAATGTTTAGAGAATTTAGCATCAGTTTAGGATGTTTTAAAAAGATTAGTTTTTAAGTAGTTAGCTTCTTTTTTTAAAAATTGTTATAGTGTTTAGGGGAGAAAATTATGGGTTTTTTTTTTGCTTTTTATTAAAAATATTTACGTTATTATTTTTTATTTTTAAGTTATAGTGTTTAAAATATTGATATAATTTTTTTATTACTAAAAATAGAATTAATTTTTTATTTGAAGGCATATAATTATTTTATTAAAAAAAAGCTTAGTGCTCAAAAGTGTATAAACACTTTTCTTGAAAGAAGAATTTTTTAAAAAAAGTTAATTTTTTGGAAAAATCAAATGGCATGACTGTTGCATGACTTAAAAGTTTTTTTTTTTTTAACATAGTTTTTTAGATAGTCCAAATAAGACCTTAGCTTTTATGAGGTTCAATTTCTTTTGAGAGAGAGAGAGAGAGAAAATTTTATATTTTTGGAATCATTTATTTAGGAGATTTTTGTTTTTTTTTTGTTTTTCGTTAAAATATTTAATATGTTATTATTTTTTACTTTTAAGTATAGTGCTTGAAATAATGCACAATTTTAAAAAAAATAAAATTGACTCTTTAATTAAATATATTATAATTATTTTATTTTTAAAAAATAGAATGTTTCAGATATGCATATGCTTTTATTTTGAAAAAAAGGGTAAAAAAAAGTTTTTTTTCTACAAACTTTTATATATGTCAATTGTCAAATCCAATAGTTTAAAAAGCTAACTTTTATTTTTATAGAAAAGCTACTTCTTATAGATACCAAACTGGAACTTTGATGTTTTGGACTCGTATAGGACAAAATTGAAGAGTTTAGTTTAACTTTTTAAAATTATTTTTTAGTTATAATTTTATTTTATTTTTTAATTTGATTTGATGAGTAAAATAAGAAACAAAACAAACCGACCAAATGATGAAAGAAATTAACTTAGAAATAGAAATAATAAAATATTAATAAAATTATCAAAAACTTGACTAAAAATAAAAATAAGCAAATAAAAATTTTAATTTATTAAATTATTAAATGATTTTAATTTGTTTTTATCATTTCTAATTTTTTTTATTTTTTTAGTTTAGAATGTTTAGTTTTTTCATTAGTCTTAATGAAAGAAATCGAAAAAATTTCAATATATATATATATAGTAATAAATTAAATAAATCTAATAAAAAATATAAAATAAGTAAAATAAATCCTTATTTTAAACGGAGCCTTTGAGAATAAGTCAATAACCGTGGGCGTCAACTAGTGAGGTGAGATTATCCCAATTCTAGATAAAACAGGAGTTGACATCAATTCTAGCTTCTTCTTCTTTTTTTTTTTAAGTTAAAAAAGTAAATTTAATTTAAAGTAAGTTGCTTGATAAATTATATTTTAAGATAATTTTTTAAAATTTAATTAATTGGATAAAAAAAATTAATTTTTTATTTTTTTATTTAAATTAGGTAATTTTGTTCTTTTATGTAATTGATAATAACAATTATATGTAATTTGGAGTAGATTAGTGGTAGCAAATAAGTTATAAATGAAAAATACTATTGTGTTTTAAAAGTATAAGAATTTGAATATAATATTTTAAAAATTAATTTTTTGATTTAATTTTTTGATTTTTTATTTTTATTTTTGTGTTTTTAACTAAAAAAGTTAAAAAGCTACTGTAGCCAATCAGCGTGCTTTTGAAATAATTTTTTGTATTTGAACTATTTTTATGTAATAAAAAATAGTTCAATGGGAGTCCAAAAATGTTTTAGTTTAAAGTTTAAAAAAATCAGATAAAATAAAAGGGCCCTTAATTGCATTTTAGTGAGTTTTTATATCATCTTAAGAAGTAAATCAAAAACTAAAAAGCCCAAAAAGAGATGCAAAGGGAAAAAATGACTAAAAAAAAAAAGTTAATCCAAACACATACTTAAAGTCCGATTGGCAACTCGTTTTAAAGTTAAATTTTTTATTTTTTTGCATTTTTAGCCAAACAAACTAAATTTGATTCAAAATAAATTGTTTGGTAACTTAAATTTTAAGCTAATTTTTTTAAAACTGGTTATTTGACTATATAACACACAAATTTCAGGTCTGCAATAAAGAACACGAAAAAAGAATACATAAAATAATATTTTATTGATTTAAAATAAAATGGTATAATTCTATGTGATTTAACGCTAAAAATAATGATGAACATCTGATTCGATCTCCGAACCAGTTACAATCCGACGGCTAAAATAACTTATTGTAGAATTGAACCGTTTGTCGAACTTTCTCCAAATCTTCAAATAGAAAAGATAGCGAAAAGAGTCTGCAAAGGGCTTTGAATTGCTTAATTTCGAACAAACTTGAATTTATCTCCTCGAAACGAAGAGACGAAAAGCGCAACCTCTGGGAAATTTGATCCGTAGAGCATGGTTAATTGAGAACTTGTAGACGAATCGGCACGTTTTTTCTGAGGTGCTTGATGATCCTCCACGAGAACGTTTGAGAAGAATTTTGAGCAGAGTTTCGCGTAGAGAAATTTTTTTTTGAAAAGTTCTTCAAAATTCTTTTGACCCAAAAGTCCCTCCCAAATGAATGAGAACCTCTATTTTATAGGCTCAAATGATGAATCTTAAATTTGAAAATCTCTTAATTTTGAATTTTTTTTATTTGATTTAATTTCCTGAATGGAAGAAAATGAATATCCTTTTTATGAAGATAAAATTAAATTTGAATTCAGATTCTCTCTCTCTCTCTCTCACTCATATTTTGAATTTGGTTTTGACACATGGCATTATGGCCCGTGTCTTTTAGGCTAAATTAACTTTAATTAATCATGAAAATTTATTAATTATGATTGATTAAAAGATAATTAAACCGTATCAAAATTTTAGTGTTTACAAATTGCGCCGACTTCAAAACTCAAAGTGTATGCTTGCTTGCTAGCATTAAGAATGATACTTTAAAGTATTCTGATTGAATCCTTATGCTTGCTAGGTGACTCAAACTATCATGATGCCCCTTTTTTTTTTTTTCAACCCTTGCGCATGCATGGATTCAAAAGGAATATCTTCAGTATATATATCTTTTTGATAGGAAAGCAATTGCGTTTTGTAAAATTTTTCATTAATATACATATTTTTATTCTTATATTTGGTCAATCATTTTTTCAGTATGAAAACTGCTTTGTGCCCTAGTAGGATTTTTCACAAATTAACAAGTTTTCACAGTATATATATGGGACTTTAGCCGAAACATGCATTCTAATTTTTTTAGCGCCTTCCCTCCTCTTTTTTTTTTTGTTTTTCGTGCCATAGTTTACAGCGCCTACATCTTCCTCAGCACTGGTGGTCCTCAACAGATATCATCAATCATGCTATTCATCTTGCATAGTCCACAGCTCCATATGCTTTGCTCAGGGTCACTATTTGTGTACTTGCTCCTTTCATTTTTTTTTTTGTTAATACCACTTATGTGTTTTTATGAACTTGTCATCATAAATGCCATGAAAGCAAACACATCTAATCTCACCCGAACTTGCAATTTTTTTTTTAGAACAAAATTTAAAATTCTACTAACAAGACACAAATAAAGTTAAACTCTATTTAGTAATATGTTCTTTCATAAAACAAAACTAATAAAAGAAGAAACCCCAAATTCACTTTTTTTTTTGTTTTTTCAATCCTGCCGAATTCTTCTTCTTTTTTTTATATTATTAGACAGAAAATTCTCAACTTAAAGCAGTCATCAACATTTTCTTGTAGCCAAATTCTCTCTCTTTTTGTTATTGCTAGCAATATATTTTTCTATTTATGCAAATGATTCTCCATAGCAATCATCAACAAATTTTTTTAAACTTCTTTTCTTTAAACGTCTTTTTTTTTGTGCTAACATCTTTTTTTTTAAAAACAACACATCTATTTATTTACGCAACAAATTCTCCATAGCAATCATCAACACATTTTTTTTAACAACTTTGTTTTTTTAAACATATTTTTTTCTTTTTTTTTAACAACATATTTTTCTATTTACGCAACAAATTCTCCATAGCAATCATCAACACATTTGTTTTTTAACAACTTCTTTTATGTAAATATCTTTTTTTTCTTTTTTTTAACAATATATTTTTCTATTTACGCAGCAAATTCTACATAGCAATCATCAACACATTTTTTTTCTTTTTTTAACAACTTCTTTTCTTTAAACATCTTTTTTTTTAACAACATATTTTTTATTTATCCAGAGATTCTCAATTTAAAGCAATCATCAACAATTTTTGGTTTTGCTAACAACATCCCTTTTTTTTTTAAACAACATCTTTTCTTTAAATCACATTTTTTTTTGCTAACAACATATTTTTTTATCTATGCAGAAAATTCTCAATTTAAAGCAATTCTCCTTCTCAAGTCACTCTTTCTTTCTTCTGCTTTATGCTTCCATTGACAAATAAGGTGGTTTTTTTTTTCTTTTTTTTCTTTATATATATACACCTTACTTTCCCCTCCCCTCCCCCCTTTTTTTGCTCTATTTTTGTAAGGGATCACAAAGTGCCTAAAATAAAAATGATATGAGAATCTCTCCATTTCAGCGCACACTATCACTAGTGAAACTTTGGCCGCACCTCATCGTTCGCATCTTGTCGTTGGTAGCAATTTTAAAAAAATGATACGAAGGTCTCTCCATTTCTGCGCACACTGTTACTAGTGAAGTTTTGGTCGCACCTTGCCGTCTGCATCCTACGCCATCTAAAAAAAAAGATAGCACGAGCCTCGCGTCACATTTTACTATCGACAAAGAAGAAACTTTATATTAGCTTCCCTTGAATATATTTGGCATTCAATTTGAAGCTAACTTTTTTTTTCAGGTTTTGATTATGGTTTTCTTTAACCAATTTCACGAAGGAATTTTTACGATTCTTGAAAATGCCAATGATGCCATCAAAGAAGGAACTACGCTAGTTGTCAACCAATCTCTTATTGGTCATTATAAGTTACATGTGCCACGGCTAGACAACTCTCTTCACCTTGCCCAATGGTCAGAAGACATTTACTGCGAGCTCTCCAACTTTGGGAAAATTTCTCACAAATATCGTAAAGATTTCAAGGCTTTGGTGCTTCGGTCTTCCCTTTATGCGCAGACAGATACTCCTGGTTGCTTCTCACTCGTGGGTCACCGTATCCGTGATGAAGAGACCTAATGGAGTAATACTTTCAAGGCGATAGCTGAGCTCCCGTATATCGAAGGGTACTGGGAATGGACATAAGATATATTGAGTCAACACGGCCAGTCACTCAAAGATCGAAAAATATGACGCATTTTTTGCTTCCATATTTACTTATGACTGGTACTGTGGCATACTTCGTTCATTCTTGGAGTGTTGGAATTCCGTGACAAACTCGCTACATACTTCTCTTAGAGAAGTTTTAATTTCGTTGTGGGATCTACGAGAGATTGGCGGGCTCCCTTTCGATGGGATGTTTTATGATGAAGTTATCCCATGCGTTGCGGAAATGAACAGTTGTCGTGATGCTAACTCTGAGCTTCCGCTTACTTGCAAGTATCTCCTCTTGGCTTTCCATCATCTTTGTCGTGGAGTTAAAGGTAAGCCTTCAATGCCTTTAGTGAAAATTTTTGATTGGGTCAGTTATTGGTTCAAGGGAAAGCTGAAGCATGAGAAACCTCAAAGGAAAAAGGTCAAGAGCAAAGCATAACAACCAAAAGAGACGTACAATCCCTCAGGAGTCATTGGTCCAACTTCTCCTCGGACAACAGCGGAAGAGGATGTTTTTATCACCCTTGGAGTCGAACCTGAGATGTGGGAGAAGACTTAATTGGCTGCCTTTCTTGCTACGTGGTTGTGCAAGTTTGTCCTTCCTCTTGAAGTTGTTACTTTGATGCGTCCTGGTGTATTCAAAATTGTTAGCATGATGGATAATGGCAATAAATTCTGCCTAGCAGTTTCAGTCATTGCTAGTATTTATAGAGAGTTAAACGATATTGTTTGTTTTCATGACCCTGGGAATAGTAGCGTCATATTCCTTGCTCATTATTTCTATGGCTGATTAGCTGAATACTTTAAGACCCATTTTTGCACCCCAACTAAACTAGACCGGCCTTTGATGACTCGGTATTCAGGAGAAGGAGGAGCTAGACATTTTGAGGAATCAGAAGAACAAGACTTATTTAAATCTTGCAAAGGAGTAGTCTTACATCGTTTGGCCATGAAGCGATCGAAGCGAGAATGGATGATTGACAATAAGCAAATATTTTTTCCTGACTTTGAGTACTTTACCAGTCTTCGATCCAGCTATTTGACCTTAAGGCATGGTGGACATATTATCATTGAGCCTTATACTCCTCATAGATTTAGCCGACAGTTTGGCTTCCATTAGGACGTTCCCAGAAGGTTAGAAGATAACGTTCGTGATGGTTCTCTTGAACACGTCATCACCTATTGGTGTTCTTGTTTGCGATATTTCACTGAGTCTAAAGTATTACTATGGGATCACACCAATACCAAAGAATTCTCTATCACCAAGGCCTACGTTGAGTGGTGGGCTAAGGTGTACCGCGATCCATTTTTTGGGGACATGGATACTCAAGGCAAGAATAAACGTTCGATTTCTCTGAAGAATGATCGTGTGAAAGCTAGAAAGTGTACGACTAAATCGAGTGTTTCAGGTACTTCTTCTCACTATGCTTCTCTAGACGTTACTGCAATTTCAAATGCCATTCATGATTACACTTACATCTTCTTATTATTTTCATTGGCAGGTGTTCGTCTTTCTTTACAGTCAAAGATGGCAACTAATGGAGAGGGTTGCCAAAGTACTGAGGATAACAGTGATCGATGCTGGAAGCATGTCTCTACTGACATGTCTAGAACTACTAATCCTGTAATTCCTTTGACAGATCAGATTCATGCCGGGACCTTTTTTGATGGAATTTCCAGTTCTTCTCAAGCTTTCACACTTGAAGGAGAGCAAGTAATGCTTCACACGATTCAACTCCATTTTCTAGTGTATCATATTTTTTATTTTATTTTATTTTTATGCACACATTTTTTTTGGCAGCTACGAGTCTTTCAACTTTAGATGGTTTTGAAAATGCAACTAAGTCTCGTGACAGCAGTGACTCCATCCAATGGCCGAGCAGTTTTGACTTGGCAGTCAAACTCGATCATCATGCTGATGCGATTGAGGTCACGTCCATAGTTTGCAGTTTGGAAGCTAGTGGCGAGTGTCCTTAGGCTTCTTTTCTTATGCATAATGTATCACTTCAGGGAGATGAATTCAAAAGGGCCAACGGTCCCAGTCCAATTGCACCATCTGGAGTTACAAATTTTGACACAGGAGTCGTGATCCGCGGTGCACGTCGTCAAGCTGCTACTTTGATGGCCGATAGCATGTTTGCTCTATTGGATAGGGTGCCGCTAGAAAAGATTCCATTATTGAGATGAAAGTTTGATGAACTTTACAAAGCGTTTACAATTTTAGGAGTGCACTACTCTCCTCTACAAAAGCGTATTGAATCATACGTAAACAATGTTTCTAAGCATATTTCAATACAATCTGAGTACGGATAAACCATGACCTTAGAGGTGCAGTCAGAACGTTTGGCCGACATTGATCGCCGCATTCACGAGGAGTCTATCCTTAAGGGCAAAGGTATGGAGCATGTGCAAGCTCTACAACGTGACTTAGCAAACGTTGAGACTAAGTGTGGCCAACTGAAGGAGCTGGAAGGGTCTGAGGCGTACACAGCACAGTTGAAAGCATCCATTGAGAATGGTGAAGTCTAAGTATTCAAGAGGCGGATTGCTATCTCTCGCTTGAGTGGGGAGCAACTTACTATTGAGCAGGCACCGGTTGTTACTGATGGAGAGCTATAGGTGGCAAGGAAGCTATGAGACTTGCTGGAGACAGAGCGCGCCGATATCAGGACTCAACCATGGATATGAGAGTTTTTTTTTTGGAGACTTTGTTATTTCCCCCCTTTTTTGTATCCTTTAAGAAATGAAATAAAATGAAACAATTTAGTTTCTAGATTGCATTTCCTTCTCTCTCTCTCTCTCTCTCTCTCTCTCTCTCTCTCTCTCTCTCTCTTTTTTGGTTGACTGAACTTGAGAATGATCGTCAAGTTGCCTACGTACCATTGGAAGGGATCAAATCAGGATGTAGTTCAAAAGAACACCAGTTTTTTTTTGATTTTTTTATTATTTTCTTTTTTTTTTTATTTTTTATTTTTTATTTTCCATTCACAGTTTTAGCTTATGTGGGCCAGGAGCAGTGTGATCCTAGGAGTAGTAGCGCTTCAAAAACTTCCCATTGATTGAACCAATTCGTAGACTTTCTCCGTCAACAATCTTGTAGGCTCTACTACTGTACACTTCTGTTATGACATACGGACCATCCTACTTGGATAAAAATTTATTACATGTTCGATAAGTAGTGATGATGGGTCTTCGAACAGCAAAAACCAAATCTCCAACTTGAAATGACCGAGGCCTTACTTTCTTGTTGAAAGCTCTTGAGAGTCGAGTTTGGTAACATTCAAGTCGTTGTTGTGCTGCTAGCCTTTTTTCATCCAACGCTTCTAACTCAGCGATGCATAATTAAGCATTCTCATCCTCGGTGAGATTTTCTTGTATAGCCATCCATAGTGATGGGATTTGTTGCTCTACAGGAAGGACGACTTCAACACCATAAACCAAAGAGTATGGAGCTGCTTGAATCGGGGTTCGGTAAGTCGTTCGATATACCCAAAGAGCTTCACCAATCCTTTCATGCCAGTCTCGCTTAGATTTTACAACTATCTTTTTCGGAAGACTGCCTAAAGTCTTATTGAATGCTTCTGCAAGTCCATTAGCTGCTGCATTGTACATCGAGGAATTTTGCTATTTAAAGCCAAACTTCTCACAAAGCTTATCCATTAAACTATTGTAGAAGGGCTTCCCATTGTCAGTAATAATGTAGCGAGGTACACCATACCGATAGATGATACTGGGTTTGATGAAGTCGACAACTGTTTCCTTCTTCACTTCTTTAAGTGGCACAGCCTCAACCCATTTGGAGAAGTAATCCGTGGCAGCCAGAATGTAAATGTGACCTGCTGAGGACTTGGTTAATTGTCCAACTACATCCAATCCCTATGCATCGAATGGCCAGGAAGCGATTGTCGGGTGCAAAGGCTCTGGTGGTTGATGGATAAAATTAGCATGAAACTAACATGCTTGACACCGTTTTGCGTAATCTATGCAGTCTTTTACCATTGTCAGCCAGTAATCCCCCCATACGCTTTACTCGAAAATGAAGTTTAGAACCAGATTGATGAGCCCCACAGATCCCAGAATGTGCCTCCTCCATTACTTGTTGGGCTTCCTCAAATGCGGATCCAACAACTGTGGTAAAATCCATCGTTGGCATACGAGGACATCAATTGTTTCGCCCTCAGTTATTGCCAAGGTAGTTGCTAGATTGGCCAATGCATCAACTGTACGATTTTCCTTCCGAGGAACATGTTTTAGTGTAACTCCCTCGAACTTTTCAAGTAGATGGGTTGCGTACTGGAAGTATGGAACTAGGTCGTCTTTCTTAACCTCATAGTCCCCTCAGAATTGATTAATTATCAATTTAGAGTCTCTATAGACGTCAAGATCGTTGATGTTCATCTCAAGAGCCATTTAGAGGCCGATAATCAAAGCTTGATACTCAGCCACATTAATAGAGCATTTTTCGCTAAGTATGACTGCAAAAGGTAGGACTTATTTTTGCGGGGAAACAAAAATGACTCTGGCTCCTGCTCCGTCTGTCCTTGCTGCTCCATCGAAAAACATCATCCAAGGTTGGAGGATCTCAACAAATAAGACATCTTCGTCGGGAAAATCTTCAGAAATTTCCCAATCAACCGGAATGGGGTGATCAGCTAAGGAATTCGCCAAAGCTTGCCCCTTGACTGCTTTTTACGGGACATACACGATCTCAAATTCATTTAGGAGAAGGGACCACCGTGCTAAGCGCCCTGAGAGAATCAATTTTGACATGATGTACTTGAGTGGATCTATGCTTGCAATGAGACGAACAATGTGAGCTTGAAAGTAATGCCTTACCTTTTGGGATGAAAAGACAAGTGCAAGGCACTTCAATTGGTAAATATTTAAGCTCATTTTCAGTTAACCTTCTACTCAAGTAATAAAGCGCTCGCTCCTCACCCTCTTCATTATTTTATGCAAGTATTGTTCCAATAGAATCTTCTTGAGCAGCGATGTAAAGTATCAATGGCTTCTCAGGAATAGAAGCTCCTAGCACTGGAGAGTTGAGTAAGTACCTCTTAATACTCTCAAAAGCGTTTTGACACGCTTGGTCCCACACAAATGGTGAATCCTTCTTCATTAGTCGACTGAAAGGTTGGCAACACCTGGATAAATTTGAGATAAATCGTCGAATATATGCCAAGTGACCTTGTAGGCTTCTAAGATCCTTTAGGTTCTTTGGTGGTGGCATCGTTTGTATAGCAACAATTTTGGACTAATCAATCTCAATGCCCCGGAGCCGAACAATAAACCCAATAAATTTTTCAGATGTGACTCCAAAAGCACATTTAAGAGGATTCATTTTCAAGTCATAACTTCTCAATCGGTCAAATACTATGCGAAGGTCTCGCAAGTGCTCATTTCTTTTTTTTTAGTCTTAATAACTAGATCGTGCACATAGCACTCAACTATCTTGTGAAGAATATCATCAAAAATTTTCTGCATTGCACGTTGGTATGCGGCACCAGTATTTTTTAGACCAAAAAGCATAACTTTATAGCAGTATATACCCTTTGTAGTGCGAAAGGTAGTAGCTTCTTCATCCTCTGCGACCATTCGTATTTGGTTGTATCCTGAGCATCCGTTCATGAAAGAGAGCGCTTCGTGGCCGGTGGTCGCATCAATCATCAATTCCATGATAGGAAGAGAAAAGTCATCCTTAGGGCATGCGTCATTTAAATTTCGAAAGTCGGCACATATGCAAATTTGTCCATTCCTCGGATATTTCACTTCGCAGATGAACCCTGCTTCAATTAGTTTGTTGACTTCTTCTTCAATATTTGGAATGGGATCGGGGCGAATACGTCTGTAGGCTTGTTTTACTGGTCGGGTGCCATGCCTGATCCCAAGGCGATGGACAGCCACCCTTGGACTTAGTCTAGGCATTTCTTTATACGTCCAAGCAAAGACATCATGTACTCTGATAGTAGTTCAAAGTATTCTTTTTCTTCCTCTTACGTTAGAAGTCCTCTCACAAAAATTGGTCGAGGCTTATCGGGAGTTCCAAGGTTGAGCTCCTTTAAGTCATCAATTGTCGCTTGCCCCCCCCCGTCTTCAAGTTTGGATGAAGCTGGCAAAAGATCATCATGTTCAGAATCTGAGCTTGAGTCCTCTTCGACCGTTATGTGATAAGAGTTGGCATGTTCCACTTCCTTTTCCTCATTCTTAACTCCTCCCTTTGCTTGCCATGTTAGAATGATAGTATGCCTTTTTACTTTAAGGGAACTTTCAATACTAACATCCAGTGCGGTGACCCATTTCATGCAAGAAGGGATTGAGCTTCGAGTCTCCTTGTCCTCTTTAGAGGAGTAGATTTTGGGATCTTTGCTCATTCTCTTAGGCTTCTCGTCCTTTTGTGGTTCACTTGTATCCCTAAGTCGAGAAAATACCAATTTTCTTGGGCGGGAGGTTGACACTTCGTTTACTATATTTGTGGTGCCCAGCCTATCAAAGGCCGACGTGCGAGGCACATGCGTTTGAATGCGATCAAATATAGAGATTCGAGGAATAGTCTCTTTGCTTTTGTCATCTTTCACCTCTTCTACTGTAATGTGTTGTGCGATCACTTTATTCTCTTTCCTCTTGGCAGATATACGAACATGTTCTATTAATGTAAATCCAGGGCCAATCTTTGGTGGGCTTCATCTGAATTTCATTGAGTCCGTGAACCTTCTCACCAGTTAATTCAGGGCTTAACTCTCCAAGCGATGATGGACTACCAAAGTCATAGCCTGACTTAGCTAAGAGCTTATAGGCTTTTGAATCGAATCCTTCTATTCGTTTATCAGGAAGTGAGCCATGTTCAGTAAAGTCATGTGCGGGTCTAACAAAACCCTTTAGCACAAGTTTGATTGAGCTCAATTAGTTTACCTTTGGGAGAGGCATTGTTAAATCCTACCTTAATGTTTGAAGATTTTCTTTTATCACAGAATGATAATGTCTTCCCATAACTTTACCATTTGCATCAATTTCCTCAAAGGGCAATTATCATTCCTTTCGTCGTGACTTAGGAACATATCTGAAGAGCTTCATTGCCTCTTGAGTCTTAAAGGATGAAGGTTTCTTTAGCGTAGTGTCATCATCTTATGCTTCTTTACCATTGATTACCACATCCTTCAAGTGTGCGGCTCCACCTTGTGTGTCCCTGAACTGTTTCTCTCTACCTATATAAGGCACTTCAGTTGGGATAACTTCAGGAATTAAGTCAGAGTTTGAATAAAACTTTGCAACCGCAAAGTGTGACTCTGCTTCTGTGAATGGCTTGTCATCTGCTACCACAGTTTTTGTACCGCCTTTATAAAATTTAAATTACTGATGAAGCGTAGAAGCAACTACCCCATTACCATGAACCCAAGGTCACTAAAGTAGCAGATTGTAAGATGTATTTGCTTCAATGACGTGAAACAATGTACTTGTCGTAAGTTCTCCAATGGTTAGATTCAGTTGGATCATACGAATCGCACGTTGTCCTCCTTGATTGAATCCTTGTATAACCAAATGACTTCTGGTCAACTCATCAAGTGCAATGCCCATCTTCTTCATGGTGAACTTAGGCATGATGTTCACTGCTGAGCCACCATCAATGAGCATGCGATTTATTTTTTGCTCTTTGATATAACCCGAGATGAACAAGGGTCTGTTATGTGACTTTGATCCTAAGTGAAGAACTTCATCAGTGAAGAAAATTGCCGCACAACATGAAGCACAAGAGCTGAAGTTTGCTTTGGCACTGTTTGCTTCATCACTGATAGACTTATACTTTTCAAGATTTTCTAACACCTGAATCAAGGCAAGATGTATAGATCGAGGAAGTTGTGATGCATCGCGAAGAATAAATTGTGAATTCAATCCTTTCAAAGTAGTAAGAATGTCAATCTCCTCTTCGCTGGGTGCAATCATGATATCCTGGACTTGTTCCGCACTTTCCTCTACTTCTTCGATAGTTGAGACCATGTTGACTACTTCGACCAAATCACTTTTAAAGTATCCATTTGGAAAAAAGTCTCGCAGAGTGATTGACGTGGGCGAATTTTGGTCAAGCCAATCTCCTTCTTGTAGCAATGTTCGCTTATTCCTTCTCCTTCTCGCTTCAATTCTTCTAGCGTGGCGAAGATAATTTTTCTTTCCTTCATTTTTTCTTGGATGAATCGGTTGGATCCTAGGTTTGTTTCGTCGTGACCCCTTTTGGGTGACAATAATCCACCCTTCATCATCTCCTGGGACTTGGCGACTTTTCTCGCAATGGCGAACCCTTCACCTTGGATTTGAATTGAAATAGGCTCAAGTGAGCCAAATTGGATGGTCGTCTCGATTTCCCCCAACATTGAACCTGCGAGTTTCCACGGCTTCACTTTAGAACTTGAGGCAAGACATTTTGGTGACCCTATAATAACCATAGCATAATTAGAGTCTACCATATCATCAAGGTCTAGAAGGATTTTGTTCTTCCTTACCAGAAACATTTTTCAATCGGATGACTCACTATCCGGTGGTAATGACAATGTTTTGGATCGTTGACTCAACCAATTTCTTCAGGACGTTTGCTCTCAGGAAGTTGAGTGACTTTTTTTTCAAGCAAATCCTCTAGCATGCTTGGTACGTCAGAGTCAGAAAAAGGGTATTCTTTTTCCTGTAATTCCTTCAAAGTGGGTTGTTTTTCCTTCTTTTGGGCATATGATTCTTTCTTGATTCCTTCTTCTTGTCTTTGACAGAGATTTTAACTGGAGCTGTGGTTACTGCCATTGACTCTTTAGCATTAGTTTTGGAGTGTGTGTCCCTCTTTTTTGCATCTTTCTTGTCATTGAATTTTTCGGGGACATGATGATTCTTTCCTCCATGGTTAGCTATGCTAATCTCCATGTCATGTGCGCGCGTAGCCAACTCCTCAAACGTACGTGGTTTTATCCCTTGAAGAATGTAGAGAAGTCCACAGTGCATGCCCTGCATGCACATCTCTACAGCTGATATTTCAGAGAGTCAGACTTTACAGTCCAAACTCGAAGCTCGCCAATGGTTGATGTAGTCGTGTCCACGACAGGCTCATCCTTCCATTACCTAGTGTTTGTCAATTCCATCATACTCACAGTACGACGCGTGCTATAGAAAACGGTTATGAAACTCGCGCTCCATCTACTCCCAACTGTCAGTTGAGTCTAGCTGCAAGTCCGTATACCAATCAAAAGCATTTCTTTTAAGCGATAGAACAAATTTCTTTACAAGCACATCTCTATATGTCCCCACATTGTTACAAGTTTCAACAAAATGGGCGACATGCTGCTTAGGGTTCCCTTTTTCGTCAAACTATTGAAGTTTGAGAGGTTGATAACCAGCCGGCATCCTAATGCCATCAATTCGCCTTGTGTAAGGTTTCGAGTACATGAGACTATTTTGTGGAGCCCCACCAAACTGCGCCCGGATTGTATTTGTTACTATGTCCTGGAGTTGTTAGATAGATAGCGAACCAATAGAAGTTTGTTGCATACTTTGAACCATCACATGTTTCGTAGTGTGCACATGATTGGTCTCGTCAACCATAACTTGTTTTCCAACATGGCTCGTATTTGCAGCTGGGGCAACTTGTGGAGTAAAACTGGGAGGGTGTGAATTCCCTTAACTTGCGTCTCCAGCATTTTGCATTTTTAGCTTGTTCATAAGTGTGGCAATCTGGAGATATTTCTCTTCAATAGTCTTTGAGAGTTTATCAATAGCACGAGCCATGGTTGCCAACTATTCTTCCAAATAAGCCGTGTCGGTGGTCAAAACCTGCATAGCCACAGAATAAGATGATTCTGACTGATTCGATGAGAATGAGTTCCTTGGACTAGTAGGTGACGAGCCCGAGCGCGATCCAGTGCTTGAGTTCACATCCGAGATTGAACGAGATGGGCGTGGAGATAGACTTTAGCGAGGAGAGAATTCTGGAAGCGAAACAAGTTTCTTGGTGTCCTTTCCATCGCTTTTCTTTATACCACGCGAAGTAAGAGCAGTGATGCTCGCAAGCTTGTCATGCACCGTCTTTGAGGAGTTGGTAGTCATCGTGGCTGCTTTGTTCGCGAGGGAGTTAGTCATATTAGTCTTCCTACGGCTTACCGGTCCCGTAGATGAGTTGCTATTGTTCGAGACAACGGCGATGTTCTTGCCCATGTTCTTGGTGGTTTGCGCAAGCTAAACTTTCTTGGAGGCCATTTTTGAAGATGAAAGAGTCGAACTTAATGTTGGAGAAAGAGATGAGAGGAAGAGGGGTCCCCACCGGGCGTGCCAAATTTGTAACACACAAATTTTGGGTCTACAATAAAGAACACGAAAAGAGAATGCACAAAATAATATTTTATTGATTTAAAATAAAAATGGTATAACTCTCTGTGATTTAACACCAAAAATAACGATGAACCTCTGATTAGATCTCCGAAGCAGTTACAATCCGACGACTAAAATAGCTTATCGTATAATTGAACCGTTTGTCGAACTTTCTCCAAATCTTCAAATAGAAAAGATGGCGAAAAGAGCCTGTCAAGGGCTTTGAATAGCTTAATCTCGAACAAACTTAAACTTATCTCCTCGAAACGAAGAGACGAAAAGCACAGCCTCTGGAAAATTTGATCCATAGAGCGTGCTTAATTTGAGAACTTATAGACAAATTGACACGTTTTTTTTTTGAAGTGGTTGATGATCCTCCACGAGAACGTTTGAGAAGAATTTTGAACAGAATTTCGAGTAGAGAGAGAAAGCTTTGAAAAGTTCTTCAGAATTCTCTTGGCCCAAAAGTCCCTCCCAAATGAATGAGAGCCTCTATTTATAGGCTTAAAAGAGATATCTTAAATTTGAAAACCTCTTAATTTTGAATTTTTTTTATTTGATTTAATTTTCTGAATGGGAGGAAATGAACATCCTTTTTATGGAGATAAAATTAAATTTGAAATCAGATTCTCTCTCTCTCTCTCTTTCTCTCTCTCTCTCTCATGTTTTGAATTTGATTTTGACACATGACATTGTGAGCCCATGTCTTTTAGGCTAAATTAATTTTAATTAATCATGAAAATTTATTAATCATGATTGATTAAACGACAATTAAACCGTGTCAAAATTTTAGTGTTTACAGGGTAAAAAGCTAACTTTTTAACTTTTTGTTCAAAGTAGACAATTTTACCCTTCTATATATTTGATATTAATAATTATATGTAATTGGTAGTAGTAGTAAATAAATTATGAATAAAGAGTATTATTGTATTTTAAAAGTGGTGAAAGTTTAAATAGAATATTCTGAGAGTTTATGTTTTAATTTGATTCTTTGATTTTTTAGATTTTTTGCTATTTTGACAAATAAGCAATTTTTGCTTTTTGACTTTATTGGCCAAAAAGCCAAAAATGCCAAGTTGCCAATCAGGACTTTAATGTGACATCCTATTTCATATCAGTGTGAGATAAAAAAATAAGTCTGATATATAATGAAACGTGTGGGTTACTTCTAATAATTTGGACTTAAATTTTTAGGTCATACTGTTGGGCTCTTTATTCAAATTATTGGGATAGTGGTTCGTTTTTGTTGTTTAGAGTCAATTTTGATTTTCATGTAGGGCTCCGCGGTAGTATTAATAGAAGAGAAGAGGCTTCGAGAAAAAATAGAAGCTCCGAAATTATATACCTTGTACATGCTAATGAACTGCTCAGTGTTCACTAATGGGCTGCTATCCACACCCTAACAAGAGGAATAACCTGGACCACGCGACGAATACGTCGAGTATTTAAGTGGAGAATATTATGACACGCCATCCCTCACCGGTAAGAAATAGAAAATAAGTTTGATATATAATGAACTTGCGAACTACTATTAATAATTTCGACTTAAGTTTCTGAATCGTGTTATTAAGCTCTATATGATTCAAGTTACAGAGTTAATAGTTCACTTAAGTCTTTATACTTTATTATGTCAATTTGAGTCCTAAAAATATTATTTTATAAGAGGAAAGATTCTCTTATTTACACAAAAAAATAATTTCTTAATTATTTATAAAAAAATTCCTCATTTACATCATTCTATTTAAATTCTATTAATCATTGTCAAATAATAAATTGACATAATTGTAAAATCATATTATATTATTTGATTCATATAATATATAAAATTTATAAAGACAATAATATATAGTTAGATAGCCAATAATATTATGGGAGATATTGTCAATATTTATTAATGAAACCGTAGGATGGGAGATTTGTTGGGTTTGTCGCTCGAATTTTTCAAGAAATCAGCAGTTTAGAAGCTGATGCTCACCGGGCACTTGAGCGTCTGCCAGTCCAGAAGCTGGCGCTCGCTGAGCACTTGAGCACCTGTCTGGCGCCCATTGGGCATTTAGCGCCTGGAGGACAGAATGGTGTGCTAGTGAGGCGCTAGCTGGGCGCTTGAGCTCCGCCGCGATGTCCCGAAGCGTTTTTAGGTTCTTTTGGTTGTGAGTTATATATATAGGCCACATAGTTCATCTAATGTTAATACAAAGTATGTGTAAGTTGTCTAATACTCGAGAGAGAGACTTGGAGAAAGGCTAAAGAGAGCATAGAAAGACACAAAAAAGCTCAATTTAAGACCATACATAGATATTGTAAGGTTGAGAGTGAAACTTGTATTCTATATTTGAGAATAATGGATTATTTCTTCTCCCGTGGAGGTGGACAGTCAGCCAAAACACGTAAATTCTCGTGTTTTGTGGGTGTTCTTATTCTTTACTTGCTTTGTGTGGATTGAAGCCGTGATTTTTTTTTCTGCTGTATTAGGAGATTTGTACCTAAAATCCCAAACAACTTGTATCAAAGCGTCTGGTTATTGGCTTGATTACTCGATCACAATAAAGATGGTGAACATTAAATATGAAGTCAAAAAGTTTACCGAAAGGAATAACTTCTCCTTGTGATAAAAACGGATGAAGAATTTGTTGATCCAGCAAGGGGTCTCTAAGTCATTACTCGCTAAGGTAAGGAAGCCAGAGAAGATAACCGATGATGATTGGGAGGCCATTGATTCCAAGGCCGTGAGTTTGATTCGGTTGAATCTGGGAGACGATGTTATTCACAATGACAAAAGCTGGAAGGTCTCTACATGAAGAAGAATATGGCCAACAAGTTGTACGTGAAGAAGCAACTGTATGGATTACAGATGAAAGATGGTACAAACCTTTTGGAACGTCTATATGTGTATAATATGCTCATCACATAGATATCCAAATTTGGAGTAAAGGTTGATGAAGAGAATAAGGCGATACTCATGTTGGCATCGCTTCCAACGTCCTATAATCATCTGGTGACAACGCTGATGAATGGAAAGGGCACTCTAGAACTTGAATAGGTCACTAGTGCTCTTTTGTCACATGAAAAGATGAAGATGGATGGTGAATCAGATGTAGAGAGGTTGCTTGTGGCTAAGTCTGAGTTAAGAAAGGGAGGAGTAGATCCATTGAGGAGGGTTTCAACAAAGGTAGATCTCGGTCCAAGTCACGTGTAAGGAAAAATGTAGAATACTTCTACTGTCACAAAACTGGCCATTTCAAGAACTAGAGCCAAGAATTGAAGCAGTATCTGAAGGAAAAGAAGAAAGAAAAAGCACATGCAGAATCTGTCAGTTTGGTTGAGGAGTCGTTAGAGAGTGAGATAGACGGAGATGCACTTTCATTTTTCTCAGATTTTAATGTTCTGTCAAAGTCATGGATATTGAATTGAGAATACTCAAACCATATGTATCCAACAAGAGAATAGTTTGACAAGTATAAGCCTTGCAACGGAGGTACAGTTCTAATAGAAAATGACACAGCGTGCTAGGCCATTGAAAAAGATACAGTGAAGATCAGGACAGTGTTGTGAAGGTCTTGAGAAAGTCAGGCATGTTCTAAGATTAAAGAAAAATCTAATTTCTTTAGGGACATTGGATTCTTTGAGTTACAGATACACAGGAAGAGGTGGAGCAATGAAAATCAGTAAAGGATCTTCGGTTTTCATGAGAGGACAGAAAATGGATGGTCTCTACTGATTGATAAGGGGCACGGTAATAGGTGGAGTTACTACTAGCACACAGACTGATTCCAGCAGGGATGGCACGAGACACAAATATTTGGGGCTTAGTCAGGTTGTCGAGCAGAGTATGTCAGAAAGTTAGAATAAGAGTGCAGCAGTCTAGGTGGTGTTCAGACAGAAAAGCTCACCCAAAAAATTAGGTGATGGTGGTTAAAGTCAACAGCAAATGGAATAGTCAAGTGGAGAACCTTCGTCTTATAAGAAAGCTACAGGCAGCACATGAACAGTTCAGAGGCGAGTAGTAGTGCCAGAAAAGGTGGAGTCTTCACAGAAGGCTGAAAAGTTAGAGTTTGAAAAACTATCCAACAATGAGAAGACTGTTGATTACAAGAGGGCCAAGTTCAAGTGTGGCTTAGATTTGGTCAAAGTTCATTCGATTTGATGATTAGAGGTGGTGAAGCACCCATACCTGTGAAAAGGGGTGCAGGTCGAGGCAACACCGATAGTTCTTCAAAATGGTTGACAAACTCAAGACAAGATAGAGATTGTTGGGTTTGTAGCTTGAATTTTTCAAGAAATCAGTAGTCCAAAAGCTGACGCTCGTTGGGTGTGGCGCCGTAATTTAGGATTTTGGTTTAAAAATAAGGAAACTCGAGAAATATTTAGAAAATACTTAACACCTTCAAAGCCAAATTTTAGAAAACTTTTTTTGAAAAAAATAGAGTCGCCACTTGGTTTTTGAGAAAAATCAAGAAAAATAAAATAGAGTACTGATCTTTAAAACGTTAATAAGAAAAAACAAGGGTCCAGGGGTTATAGCATGAACCGGGTAAGGTGTTAAGCACCCCGTTTGCCCAACTATGAGGTTGATCTTAACTAATCATCATTGGTTCTTAATTAGATTTTTCAAATGCAAGCAAATACACAGGATGGGTCCAGGGGTTATAGCACGAACCGGGTATGGTGTTAGGCACCTCGTTCGCCCAACTATAAGGTTGATCTCTACTAATCATCATTGGTTCTTAATTAGATTTCTTAAATGCAAGCAAATACATAAGATGGGGACAAAGAAAAAATATTCAAAATCGAGTAGAAAAAATACATAATCTAAGTATTTAACACTCCAAACAAAGCATAGAAAAAAAGAAAATCTTAAATTCTAAAACATGCGAATTCTAATTAAAAGATACATGGAGCAAACCACATAGTATCGATCAAAACATGAAAATAACGAAGATAACCTACTCATGTTAGAATTAAATTAACAAATTTTAAGATAAAGATCACATATGATAAGCGAGAAAAATAAACTAAAACAAGTCCTAAATTCTAAGCGTGTCATGAAACTAAAATAGAAGTACTTAACTTAGTCTATTACTAATTAAAATATTAGAAATAACAAACTATGCTAGTAAAATAAAGTATGTTTTAATTAAACAACTGTAACAAAGTAAACTTAGAATAAAATAAAAGAAAAGAATGTGGGTATAATATTGACTATTATGATCACATTAATGTTGATGTCGAAATATCACAATTGTAATATCACATATTGCGATGCAAAGAATATAGACAACATTGCTAAATTTTAATAGAATAGTACAATAATGATAATGCACTATAGAATAAAGAACTAGAATCTACGAAACTATAAAATCCAATCAAACTATAGAAAAAGCATAACTAGTTTGAAATTAGAATAAAACATGCTTCAGATTTAAAAATTACTAACTAAACACAAAATTAAGTATGCATGCAACTGAAAATGTAAACAAACATCCTATTTGTTTACTCTTGTGTTTGTTTATGTATCGCTTTCAGTCACATCAATTAAATACTCTCATGTTTCATCGGTTTTAATTAAGCCCCGTTAATAAATAATAAAATTAATTATTTAAAAATTAGTTAAGGTGCTCATAAATTAACCCCATCCCCATTAGATATAAAAAAATAACTATTTTCAAGAGTTGGATATATTCAATTTTTGTAATTAAAAACTTAAAAAAAAGAGTTCCATTGAAAAGTCAAATATGCATTTATTAGCGATAGGTTGTAAATTCAATGTTATGAGATGGTTTCTTTACTCGTTTGTGGAGTAATAAATGGTCTACCCGCATAATGGAGCTAGCACCTTATTTGCCATAAGCTTGTCTCCCCTAAAATCAAAAGCCGCGGAGTAATGTATCAGTATATGGCTCCGCGATAATAATTTATTTCTATTTATATCATAATTTTAAATATTGTACCAATTAACGTATTAATTTTTTATTAATATAATACGTATCGATTCTGATAAAATATCAAATATTATTTTAAATTTACTGCTACACATTATATATATATATATATATATTATTAACAAATAATTTATATTTACAGAAGAGATCTTAAAGCATACTCAATGTTTAATACACATCCATCATAATTTTTCTAAATTAATTCATTGTTCTCGTAATAGAGAATCGACTGAAGCAACAAATAATTTAGAAAAAAGAAAAAAAATAGAACATTAATAGAGAACCGATTGAAGCAACAAATAATTTAGAAAAAAGAAAAAAAAAAGGAATAATCAGAAAATCAACTAACTGACTGAAGCAACAAATAATTTTAAAATAAGAAAATAAAAACAGAACAATCAGAGAACCAATCTGCGGCGACGGTGAGATTGTTGCTGGCGTGGTTGAGGATGGCGCTGACGGTGAGATTCTTGCCGTCGATCTGAGTTAGCGCTGATCTGAGTGAGCGCCACTAAGCAAGTAGCTTGGAGTAAGAGACGGAACATCCGTAGTTTTGGATCTGCATGATTTGAGTTAGATGCTGAGCAGGCGCTGATCTGAGTGATGTGAGTTAGCGCTGATTCTTGCCATAGTTTTGGATCCAAAGTTATTCAGCCTGTTCGGTACAGCCCGGAACACCCAAAAACTGCGTACCGCCCGGTATAACCCGATATTTTCGGTAACCTGCGGTAACACCCAGTATTTGCACTGAGACGAAATAAGGCTTTTAGCATACCGAAATTACAGAAATCGGATACATACCAGGCCGTATCGGTCGATACGAAACAGAATTGATAACTTTGATCTATATATTAATAAAGAGCGAGTTGGGCTTTCGTTTCATCCGTCTCAAGCTTGTTTTTTATCTATCTATATTAATAAAGTGTGCTTATAATCATGACAATTATTTAATTTTAATTTAATAACAAAATATTACTACAATTTAATTTACTCCTCACTAACACGGGCCTCAAACCGCGTGCCTTGCACACGCCTTTGTCACTAGTATTTATTTAATAACATGGGTGAGCAATAAATTTTTTTTAATTTAAATTATGAGCTCTACATTCAAATATAAGATAAATTTTATGTTTTGTTTGGCGTTTTGAATATAATCCGTACTATATAATTAGGTCAAAACCCGTTAAACTTGATTAATGGACAAATAAATCAAACCAAACTAAACTAAGATTTTGTTACAATTAATTAGAATCGGCCATATAAATCTTTTTACGTCATTCTGTCTATATTTTTAGTTAGTTCAATAAGTTCATATTTTTTTAATAAATTTATATCTTTTTTTACTATAACATCTCATGTCAATTTAGATGTACATTTTTCTCTAATATTTTTATTATACGTGATCTTGTCGTTTTCGTTTATTACTACATTAATTAGTTTACGTTGTTTGTGTCCAAACACCTTTAATTTATTGTTTCTAAATTTGTCATCAATTGATGCAATTCGCCAATTTTTTTATTCTTAATTTTATATTTTTTAATTTTACTACAAATACAACTTAACATTCTCATTTTAGTAACAGTCATTTTATTTATGTAATATTTCTTAACAACCCAACATTATGTTTCATATAGGAACGCTGGTCTAATAATTATTTTATTAAAAAAATTAATTTTATAAGTATTTATTAATTACATAGAACGTTAAATGCACACCTCCACTTGAATCAATTAATTTTGATTTATGGGTTAATTCCTAAGTTTATATACCTGGTTTGACGAATGCCAATATGAATTATGGGCAAATGGCTGAATTATTTGGCTTCTGGTGTATGTCTATGTGTGTGCTTTGTTGTAAAATATTTTGAGTTACAGCCAAACACTGGTTCCACTGGGTACTAGGCAAATTTGTGTGATCACATGAGCACACAATTTTGATTGAACAAAACAAAAGAAATATGGTAAATTATACTTACATCCTTTGTATTTAAAACTAATAACACTTACACCTCATCTATTATTTGAAATATCATTGTACTTTTTTACATTTTTATTTTT
Organism: Heliamphora exappendiculata; assembly: GCA_034768845.1. Taxonomy (NCBI): domain Eukaryota; kingdom Viridiplantae; phylum Streptophyta; class Magnoliopsida; order Ericales; family Sarraceniaceae; genus Heliamphora; species Heliamphora exappendiculata. The sequence continues at coordinate 5,151,337 of JAOTRH010000016.1, read as the reverse complement.
GTAACACATAAGTCTAAAAGTTAACTTCCGTTAACTTTTCAAATGAAAACACTACTGAAACAGTTTTTTAATTTTTTTTGTTTAATTACAAAATTTTATTTTAAAATTTATAATTAAAAAATAAAAAATTACTAAATACAAAAATAAGCAACATAAAATTTAATTTATTAATTTATTTTTATTTTTAAGTTTCTAATTTTGATAAAAATTTCTAATCAAAATTATTTTTTTTGTCAAAATTTAAAACTTAAAAATAAAAATAAATTAATAAATTAAATTTTATGTTATTTATTTTTGTATTTAGTAATTTTTTATTTTTTAATTAGAAATTTTTAAATATAATTTTTTAATTAAACAAAAAAAAACTAAAATTTTTTTAAAAAAACCGTTTTAATAGTATTTCTTTTTGAAAAGTTAACGAAAATTAATTTTTGAATGTAAGTATTACAAAAATAAAAATATAATGGAGTGAAGTAATATTTCAAAAAATAAATGAAGTGTCAGTGTTATTACCCTTAAATAGAAGAAATGTAGATATAATTTACTCTAAGAAATATTGACTTCTCATCTTGTGTATGTATGCAAGTGTGCTTTCCTATGTAGAAATATAATTTGATCGAATATCAATATATAATATTAAATTTTATTTTATTTTACAAAATAAATAATTTATTAATTACAAAATAAAATTTAATAATATCTTTAATCACCACCGATTAAATTCATGAAAAATTAGTGAATAGTCTAATTTATAGGCTGTTTATTACTTTTCATTTAGTATAAGATTTTTTAATTATCCTCATAAAAATTTTAGCGCGCAAGATCTTTTTAGAACAAAAATACCTTAGAACAGATAATTTATCTATACATTTTCAAAATATATATAAAGAACACAAATAAATTTTATCTTTCTTTTATTAATAGCATGTGTAAATAATACAGATAAATTTATCTATCTTATTGAAAGTACGTATAAAAAATACAAATAAATTTATCTGTACCTTTTAAAAATATTTATAAAGAATACAGATAAATTTATCTGTTTGCATTATTTGTGTTGATATACAAACAGATAAATTTATTTGTTAAGCATAAATATGTAAACAGATAAATTTATCTGTTTGCATATTAAACAGATAAACTTATCTATTTATTATATAAAACAGATAAATTTATTTGTTTGCGTGGTATTTTTAAAAAAATCATGCAATTAGACTTTGCACGTTAAAATTTTTGTTGATGAATCTTACATGTAAAAATTTATTTATTTTAACCTTTCACTAAAATTATCTTAAATTTAACTATTTTTTTATTCGAACTCTACAAAATCTGCATCAAACTTACAAACACAGGCGAGGTCTTGAAGTTTTAAAGTAGTGTGACGAGGTTGACCCCACAAATATCCCATTGGATGCCGAATTTCTCTATTATCACGCAGAATGACCAGTTAAAAGTCGCAATTCGCAGAGTTGCTTGGTTCTTCAGCAGCCAGTCCGTGTCTTGTTCAAGGATCCTCTGATCTAAGTAGATTAAGTTGAAGAGGTAATCAAAAATTCTTCTCTATGTTGAAGAGGTAATCAAAATTCTTCAATGAACTTAAAATTTATCTTGTTTGCCCTAGACCTTTGTTTTGAGACTTAACAAACATTAAAAAATGATTAATTACCAAAAGAAAACCCTTACAATTTGGGTCGATGAACACACGCGCGCGCGCACACACACACATATCGTATAAACATGCTTGCACGCTTTCACTTTCAAATTCAAGTGAGTTTTTAGTCTCATTTTGTTGACTAATCTTCATTTGTTGCCAAAAACCCATCACAATAGAATTGCCTTTTTACTTTTACCTGTAAATGGGATTGATGCATATACGTTATTTGATGAATGCCAGTAAGAGTTATATGCAAATGGTTGAAGTATTTGGCTTCTGGTGTGTGCCTATGTGTGTGTTTTGTTGCAAAATGTTTTAGGTTACAGCCAAACACTGGTTCCACTAGGCAGATTTGTGTGATGACGTGATCAGACATTTTTGATTGAACAAAAGATAAAACGTATTGATTGCTCATCTCTGTCTATATATAGATGTGCGTTTTTCTTTCAAATGTTTTGAGGGCTGCAGCCAAACACTGTTTCCACTGGAGTTCTGCAGGCATATATTCTGTGATAACATGACTATACAATTTTGTTAAAACAAAATGTTAAAGGTTTGGTGTCTTGTATTTAATTCGATTTCTATTATAACTCGTTCGGACGTTCAATTCAATTCATCTTATTAGGGTTCTCTCTCTATCTCTCTCCTAATGGTAGGACACACGCATTGCGTATGCAATTTAAGTTACTTTTGTTATAAATAATAACTAAAATAGTATTACATATATAAAAAAATGTGTAAAAATTTAAAAGCAAATCCACAAGTATAAAGTAAAATGAGCAAAATAAATAATATCATCATGCTTAAATGTACATGAAAATAATTTTAAAAATCAAAATTTACATCATGATATCTTATCTTATATCTTATATAATATTATAAGGAAACACTTTATTTGGTGAAGCCTTTTTGACTTTTTTATCTATGGTTTTATGATTTGTGTTTTTTTAAAATAGTTGAAAACATTAAAAAGGTAAAACAACTACCACAAAATTTTAATCTTGCACTATCTCTATATGACTAGCGCGCAATCTCTATACAATTGACGATCAATCTGTGGGCATAACTGCTCGTGAATTCATTATATCAATACAAATATAAACCCAATAATGTTGTAAAAATAAGAATTAATGGGACAATTTTAATTAAAATTATAATATAAAATTAGATTACCTCAAGACAATGGATATAAAATTTCTATGTCTGCTTAATTACCAATAAATTTCCAAAAGCTTGAGATGGGGAAGAAGTTCAACTAACGGTGCTAGATTTCTAACAAATATGCAAGTTTATGAAGATTGCTAATCCCCCATCAACTGCTGATTTTCTATCTCTTCCTACGGTTGACTCCCTTCTTTCCTTTTATCCCTCGGTACTTTGGCTCCAAAAATTGCAAGGATTCTCAACAAAACTGTAAGTTTCTCAACAAATTTGTAAGTTTCTTTCTCCCCTTTCTTTTTTAGGCTCTGATTGTTCGTTGAATTCAGTTAATTGAATCTATTTTCTGAACATCGAAGTGAAGGTTGAGAATTTGCACTTCGATTTTGTCCTTAATCAAATGTAGGTTAAGGCTTATGAATACTGAAGACCGAACCAATCTTAGGAAAAAGTAAATTTTAAAAATCGCACTAATCTCCTATCTTTCATGAACAGACCATAAATTGATTTTCTTGGTCTGTTCGGTCGGTCAATTTGAGGAAGTCGATTAAATTTACATCCCTAACTGTGGGAGTGTACAAAAAACCGAACAAACTGATAATCCGAACCAAACTGAACCGGACGGAATGATTTGAACTGGTTAAGACGTGAAACAGTCCGATTTTGGATTAAATAAAATAGAAACCGTTCTTAGTGGTTTGATTCTTGGTTCCTATAAAAAAATTTACGGTTTGATCCGAACCGGACCGTTTAATGTTTATACTAGTTAAAAAACTTACTACCGGTTCTACCCTTCTCAGTTCCTTGCCTTTTCAGCTTTCTCTAATTTTTTCTAACCTAAATGCCTAATGTTCACTTTTGTGCCGCAGCTACAATGAACAATCCCAAACCCTAATACAATTACCTGTCTCTAATTCTGTATTCCTTTAGTCTGCTTTGAGTCTTTGATCTTTGATTTCTCGTGACTTGCTGACTCCGACTCGAGCATCAAGCCAGCAAGCATTAGCAACGACCATCTTCATCGACTTCCATTCCTCGTCTTCCATTACTAGCGAGTACCGACTAGTCTAACTACTTAGATCTTTGTTCTCACCGCTCAGAATCCTCAAATTTATGCGGTTGGCCTGGTGATTTCGGATTTTTCCCATCTATTTTTTCTCTCGGCGAAGCGAAGGGGTTGATTTCCTTCATCGATTTCAGTTTTTTTGCTGTGTGGTCAATTTTTGCCCCCGCGTCGCTGCATAGTAATTTCCTCTATCGATTTTAGATTTTTTGCTTCATTATTTTACGGGTATTGCTTCATTCTCATAACTAAGGCCCCTCTTTCTCATTTTGTGTCCTTTAATCTTTTTTATTTTTAAGGGGAGATAGTGTTTCATTTCCATTAAGAATATTTGAGTTTTGGAGGAGATTTTTTAGAACTGGACCTTTATTGTTAACAACATGCTTAAAGGAGAATTTTTTATTGTTAATAGTGTGTTTGAACCTTGAGTTTTGTAAAGGAAGCAGAGTAAAGCAATTCACTTTTTTTTATTGAAGGAGAATTTTAGAACTGAACTTTTATTGTTAACAACATACTTGAAGGAGAATCTTTTATTGTTAAGAGTGAATTTGAGCCTTGAGTTTTGTAATGGAAGCATAGAGTAAAGCAATTGACTGTTTGTGATCGAAACCGTTATTCGAACCGTGACCGGTCTGTTTTTACAGATCGGTTCTGGTCCGGTTCTGTTGCTTTAATGGTTCGGATACGATTCCAAAAAAACTGGAACCGTTACTAATGGTCCGGTTCTTGGTTTTCTAAAGAATCGGTTCAATCCGGACCATGTGCACCCTACCTAACTGGCGGTTCATTGTATTCTCCTCTTTTATAGTGCATTTTCTATCGATTTTCACTAGTGGGTATAGGCTTCAGCCAAACCACGTAAATTCTATATTCTTATGTGATTGCTCGTGTGTTGTTTTCTCGTTTAGTTTGGTTTAGTCATAACACGAAACAGAAGAGATTTTGATTTTCCTTCCTTGCAGTAAATTCTGTGTTCTTGTGTGATTGCTTGTGAGTTATTTTCTCGTTTAGTTTGGTTTAGTCATTACACAAAAGATAAGAGATTTTGGATTTTCATCCTTGCAGTAAATTCCGTGTTCTTATGTAATTGCTTGTGTTAATTGTTATTTTCTCATTTAGTGTGATTTAGTCATAATACAAAAGATAAGAGATTTTGATTTTTCATCATTGCAGTGAGATTCTTCAGAGTTTATAATCATGCTTAAAGTTCCAGTTCATCAAGTTGCTGGCCATCAAGCCGTTGATGGAAAGCTTGGCCCCCTTGTAGACGATTCAGGGCGATTCTACAAGCCTCTCCAGAGTGATGAACGTGGGTCGAACGAGGTGGCCTTCTATACATCATTCTCTTCCAACGCAAGGATTCCAGATCACATTAGCAGGTTCTTCCCTGTCTTCTATGGCACTCAGCTTCTAGAGGCGTCTGATGGGTCTGGCCTGCTTCCTCACCTTGTTCTGCAAGATCTTGTCTCTAGTCACCTTAATCCATCCATCATGGACATTAAGATTGGCTCCAGAACCTGGCCCCCACAAGCATCCGAGGAGTACATAGAAAAATGCTTGAAGAAAGATAGGGAAACTACTAGTGTCTCATTGGGTTTCAGGATATCGGGTTTCCAAATATACGGAGGCAAAAAGTCAGGATTCTGGAAACCTCAAAAACAAATTTTCCAGAATTTTTCTGCAGATGATGTTAGAATAGTTCTCAGGAAGTTTGTTTCTTCCAATGCATCAGCAGAGCTGGATTTGGACCCAGATTGTGCTTTTGCGTCAATTGTTTATGGTGGTTCCACAGGGATTTTGGCACAACTTCTGGAGCTGAAAGCATGGTTTGAGGATCAAACAATTTTCCACTTTTATTCTTGTTCAATCCTCATGATGTACGAAAAGGAATTGGCGTTGAAGGGAAGGAGCTCAGGTGCAGAAGTCAAACTGGTTGATTTTGCACATGTTGTAGAAGGTAAAGGGGTTATTGATCACAACTTTTTAGGTGGTCTCTGTTCTTTGATAAAGTTTATCTCAGAAATACTTACCACTCCAGATGAGTACCCAACCAAAGTTTGTATGCAGGACTCTGAGAAGAATCGGTTTTCTTCTGATAATTCTACGTATGAATGAACAATAAACAGAAACTGGTGAGCCCGTTTAACCATATGCTTTTGCTGCTACTGCTTGTGGTCTGTACTGCTTTATCAGGTATTTTTAAATACTTCTACCCGACTTGGAACTTTTCGGTGACTGCTCTTGATATTGTTGAGATTAATGAAATCAATGTAATGAATACAAGTTACTTGGAGAAATTGTAACTCTGCTCTATTATTTTATTGTCCTTCGGGTTGAAAGATTGAGATTCCTGTCACTAAAAAGAGTCTTCTGATCTGTGCGTATAGAAATATTTTAAATTTGCACAACCTTCCTTTATCATATTCTATTATCCAACTGTTGACTTCACTTTTTCTGGTTGCATATTATGTTTTCATTCGTAGTTTCATTGTAGATGGAACTGCTTCGTTAGGAAATGGTGATCTACTTTTTTGCTTTCTACTCAAGAGTTATCTATAGCTGCTTGTGTGCTTTTAGTTACCATACCATTGATATTGAACCCAGATTTGACAGTACTTGTAACTAATGATATTATGTCACTCTCGACGCTCATTGTAAGTGTGCCTAATTTAGGTGAATTTATCAAGGATTCAGAGGGCTACTTAGCACCCATATAACAGCGTAAAGATGTTTTGACCTCTATTACATCGGAAGGGGCTAATTACGCTCACCTCCTTTTAGACTTTTGGCAAATAGTAAATACATTACAGTGTGTTTTCTAAAAAAACACTGCCACTCCCCTATCAATCCTATCCCCCAGACGACAGTAACATTTGTTACACCCCCCATGTCTTAATGCCTTTATAAATGGTACGTGGACACATTTGTTACGCCCCCTATGTCTTAATGCCTTTATAACAGGCACTTGGACTGTCGGAGAAGAAAATTGAGAAGTTTCTTACTTGCATACAAGATAAGAGAGAAAAGAGAAGTGAAATGAAATAGATAGAAAGAAAGGGAAAGAGGAAAGAGGAAAGAGGAAAGAGGAAAGAGGAGGGGAAGAGGCAGAGACGAGGAAGAGATTGAGTTGAGAGCGATCAGAGTATTTGTTTGTGATAAGCATGTTGTAGACGACATAGATTGACTGGCCAAAGTGCAATCTCTGTGTCTTCAAACATTTTCTTTGACTGGTTGAAGAGTGAAGGTACGTGATTCTGTAATTCTGCCTATGATTTCAGTGAGTGTTTGAGTCATATGATCTCTTTGCATCCAGGGCTGATGATTTTGTGGGTATATATGATGAGTTCACATAGGGTTCTGGCTTCATAAAATTCGTGGTTCCTATAGAGCTTTCGTAGTATTATGTATCCATGGTGTTTAATTAAGTGTTAAATGATTACTTGTGTAATTTTGATTAGAGAAACAAATTTCATTTGGGCTTTCTAGGGTTTCATTTGGTGTTTCGGATTCATGAAGTTCATGGTGGATGGGCTATATAGTTAAGGGTTTTGTAATTTTACATTACTATAGTGTTTAATTAAGTGTTAATTGAATGATTACCCAAGTAATTTGTGTTTATAGGATGTATTAGGGTTTACCCGATTATTCAAGTGAGTTTGGGTTTGAAAAAGGAAGGCCGTTTTCGGGGAGAACCGAAAGGAAGTTTCATCTTCCATTCCCCAAACTGGAGATTCCTTGCTCAAAGATGATCATTAGTATGGGTATGATATATCACATATCACAAGACTTGTGATAAGAGAAAAGCATACGTAAGTAATTTTGTAATATTCTGCGACTATTGTTTTTTGTTATTGGCATGACAATTACTTGAAGCTACTTCGTTACAGTCCATTTCTGTGACTTTGTTGTGGGAATGACATATACTTGTAGTAACTAAATTATAGTTCATTTTTGTATTTTTGTTGTGGGCATGACATGTTGGTTTATCTGCTTATAGTATGACTGTGCTGTGATGTAAGCATATCTTGATGAAATGGGAGAACTAATTACTTTTTATGATTTCATGGGTGATTAGAAAAAGTCACTTCATTACTAGAACTTAATAATAACTAATTTGAAACTAACAAGACCAAGCACGTACTTCAAAGTTCCCGCCACCAGCAGTTTAGACGACCTATACATCTCATAAAAATTACCAGTGTGCATGTGTTAGCATGGCAAAAGAGAGGGAGGAAAGTGAAACATAGGGAGTTTTACCAGCTTTTGGCACCAAGCCTTTGTGGATTTGCCGGCAAGTGATGGAGGGAGGGAAGGGACGTTGATTTCGGCTATATAGAAGCTTCAAAGGGTATTTTGGTCTTAGCAATAGGGTAGTTTTCCCATTAGAACACCCAAAAACCTATCACATCAGGAGATTCTCGCGGTTAACTAATGGAGAGGAGGTCCATGAACATTGTCAGGAAAAGTAAATGAGTGTATTGTACTTTTAGAAAACTTTGGCGGAATGCACTGTATTTGTCAGAAACCTCGGGGGTGGATTATAGTCCTTGTGGAGATCTTTTGGCAACTTCTTAGTGGCAAATTAGCAGTTTATTTGTGAAGACACCTTAGAGTTAAGCTAATCCCAATTGTAGTGATAGTGAAGCATGCAGAATTCTATATATATATTTTTCATTATAGTCTTGCTAACCATCGCCTATTGGGTGGTAGATTTTAAACTTCGAGGAGTTAGAGTACAACTCTTAGTAGTCAAAATTTGTTATTATCCACCGTGCACTGGGCGATAGTTAGCATTTTCAATGGTCACACAAATCAATACACACACACACACCACATTTATATCGATTTAGCTGCTAGCCGTGTGATTGCAGAATTTTACCCAGTGTCTCGTACAAACAAATCAATTAAGAACTGCACTTAAATTTTGCTCTTCTTGCCCGCACACAGATGTACAAGGATCCAATTAGGGATCTCTCCTCATCGAATAGAACCCTTCTTTCTGTAATTCAATTTGTGTCCTAAAAAACAAACTCGATGTTTAGAAAATATCAGAACTTTTAGCTAGAACTACACTTGGAGGTGATGGAAATCCCACAATTGTGTTCCCTTGATGTTTGTAGGTGTGCACATTCTTAAAAGAAGAAGCATGAAGAGCATGGGGTCTTGTGACTTACAACATGGAAGTGGAACCCATAATATATGTACTCTACCTCTATGTGAGAGGTCTCTAATCGAATTTGTATGCGATATATGTGCATTTATATTTTTTTTAGTCTAATTCAAATATCTAAAAATTTTAGTTTTTTTTTTAGAGATTTAGCATTTTAAAAAAAAATTAGATTGTTTAGAATAATTTATTTAGAGTATTTTTTTTTACATTTTGTTTCTTATTTTTTACTTTTAAGCTGAAATATTTAGAGTAGCATCACGATTTTTTATTTTTAGAGTAGAGCTGATTTTTTTATTGTGGTACTATAGTGATTTTATCCTTAAAAAAACTTAGATTTGTTTGAAAGGTGTACAGGTTTTTTTTTCTTGAAAAATAAAGTGTAAAAAGTTACTAAAGTTTTTAGAAATGTCAAATAATAATATAGTTTAAAGGCTATTTTTTATTTAAAAAATCAGCCTTTCAAACACTCCAAACAAGGCATCAATCACAAGCTTATTCAATTTAGTAGTGTACGAGTTTCCGGCAAAATTGCTCGTGTTACTGGCCATTTGCGAACGAAAAAAATTTGGGTTTGGGGCTTCTGGCAAAAGTTCAAAAAAAATAAATTTTAACACATAAAATTTATTAATAAAAATTTTAACGCGTAAAATCTATAATACAGATAAATTTAATACAAACAATATAAATTTATATGTAATACATGCAGATAAATTTATATATCGTTTTATTCTATGCAAGATAGATAAATTTATCTATGCATTATCAAAATATGTATTAAGTACACAAATAAATTTATCTATCTTGTATACATAAGCAGACATATAAATTTATATGTACGAAGAACATCGTGTCTTTTTAAAATACGTAAAAAATATACAGATGAATTTATCTATATATTTATTTATGCAAGACAGATAAATTTGTTTATGTGCCTTTTTAAAATACGTATAAAACACACAGATAAATTTATTTATATACTTACTTATGCAAGATAAATAAATTTATTTATATATTTATTTATGCAAGACAGATAAATTTATTTGTGTGCCTTTTCAAAAGACATATAAAATACACAGATAAATTTATCTGTATGCTTATTTATGCAAGACAGATAAATTTATTTGTGTGTTTTATATATATTTTAAAAATACATAGATAAATTTTATCTATTCTAGGGTTCAATTGGATCTCGCGTGTTAAAATTGGATCTCACATGTTAAAAATTTTGTTGGTAGATAAAAAACAAAAATACTATTAATTTAAAAATCTATGACTAATTTTCTGTAAAAACTTTTAATACACCTTAAATAAGATTTTTTTAAATTTATTTGCACTTTCTTATATATAACTAACGACCGTACGTGGGAGTTATATAAAAATTGTAAAATAGTTAAGAATTTGTGATAATTGTTTTTTCTTTTTAATCTTTACAACCGCTTTAAAAGAGAACATCAATAATAAAAATATAATGGTAAATATAGATTAAGAAATTTAAAAGTCAAAAGTTTCACTAAATTAAGAATTTTCTTCTAATAATAATATGGATTTAGATTAGGCTAAAAAAATATTTTGTTTAGGGTATTTGGCAAAGTTGCTATTTGTAATTTTTAGTTTTTTATTAGTAATTTTAATTATAAATTTTATCAAGCATTTAAATTTTTTTATTATAATTTATAATTAATTTTTTTTATTTCAGTTGCAAGTTATAATTTTTAACAAATATTTATAATTTTTATCATACATTACAATCTATAAACTGTTAATTTTAACAATACTAAATATCACCATTAATTCTAATTATCTCTAAATCTTTAAACCTCTTTGCTCTAAACATATTTTTTTAGTGAAGTTTCCCTTTCACAGAGAAAGAAAGACAACCTTCCTTTCCAGAATTGCTGTTCATAAAGGGTACCAAAATGGGGGCGATTCCTGCTTATAAGTTTTCGGCCGCTAAAAATAAGGATATTCTTTATTTTTTGAATGATGAATGGAGGAAACTCTTTAAGTCATTTGCACATGAAAAATATTAGCTGTTCTTCTGAGTAATTCCTAGCATTGATATTTTTAATAAATAAAAATATATAATACATATAAAAAAAATATTATAATTTTTTATTTACTTAATAAATATAAATTAATATTATATTACACTGATATTTTAATACATTAGGAATATTTGACAAAATTACTATTAATAATTTTTAGTTTTATACTATTAATTTTAATTATAAGTTTTATGTTTTTTTAAATACTAGTAATTTCTATTATAATTTATAATTATTTTTTTAAATTTTATGTACAAATTATAATCTTTACTGAACACTTATAATTTATATTACAAATTATAATTTATAAATTATTAATTTTAATAATATCAAACACCATAATAATTAAATTAAAATACTATTTAAATAATATTATATGGTGTTTTGAAACTGTCAAATAATTTATCAAATAATTTATCAATAGCATCTGAGAGTAAGGAACAATTACTTTGGTCTTTGTTTCTATTTAATTATGTAATAAAAAATATTTTATGTAATATAGCATTAATTTATTTTTATTAAATAAATAAAAAATAAAATAACTCATTTATGTCTCAATTGACAACTAGATTATAAGTTATTATTTTTTGTTTTTTTATGTATTTTTAGCTGAAAAAATAAATTTAGTTTAAAATAAATTATTTAATAAATTAACTTTTAACTTCTAAATTAGTTATTTTAAATTTAGTTATTTAGATAACAAATTAATTTTTTTACTTTTTATTTAAATTGGATAATTTTTCTCTTATATATATATATATATATATATATATATAGTAAATAAGCTATTGAATTAAGGTTATATTTTAAGAATTATATGTGGCTTTGACGTGCAGTTTTCCTCTACTGCTATTCTTTTCTTCCTTCAATATATCCTCTCTCCGTCTTTCCTTCTCTTCTTCGGTTATTCCTTCCTTCCTTCAATCGTATTTATCTGAATTTAAATATACATATACGCTTTTGTAGATACCAGTCTTCTTCTTCTTCTTCTTCTTCTTCTTCTTCTTCTTCGCTAGAATTATTGATCAGAACTCTCATCTCTCAATGGAAGCGTCATCGTCGTGTTCCTCACCCCTCTCAGTTCACTCAAGGATTGACTTCGTTCCCCCCTCACTTTCTCCACCAAATCACCGCCGTGTCTCCGCCAAATTCCCCACTCCCATCCACCGCCACCAACACCAACTCCTCGCCCTAAACCGAAATCACACTTTCCCTCTCCCTACCACCACCACCACCTCTAATAATGGTTGTTGCAGTGGTAATTCTTCTTCTTCTTCTTCTTCTTCCTACTTTGCCATTTTTATCGCTTCCGAGAGGTCCTTTATTTCGCCTTCTCGATCGTCGACTAGAAAGAGATATTCACCAGTCATCTCCGCGGTGTTCGAGCGGTTCACAGAGAGAGCAATTAAGGCCGTCGTGTTCTCCCAGAGGGAAGCCAAAGCTTTGGGGAAGAACATGGTGTTTCCGCAGCATCTTTTGCTTGGTTTGATCGCCGAAAGCCGTGTTCCTGACGGGTTTCTTGGCTCTGGCATCACCGTCGACATGGCTCGCGAGGCGGTTCGCAGTATTTGGCGCAATGGCGAGACTAATGATCAGAATTCGGTTGCTTCTGAGGTTTCTTCTGCCACTGATGTGCCCTTTTCTATTAGCACAAAGCGGATTTTCGAAGCCGCAGTCGAGTATTCTAGGACTATGGGTTATAATTTCATTGCGCCTGAGCACATTGCCATTGGCCTCTTCACGGTTGATGACGGCAGTGCGGGTCGCGTCCTCAAGAGGTACGTCTGAACTTCTTATCCAAGTATGTATATTCTTTGACGGACCCACGGGGCGGGCAAATTACTAGGTGGCGTACTATCTAGGCTTTCGATAAATAAATAATTACAACTGAATCATCTTTTGTCTAAATACCTAACAAATGAAAGTTATTATGTCTCTTAGGTGGGTCAAAATTTGTCGTCCCCATATTAGTTGGGTCCACCACGTGGACTTGTCATATAGTATTTTGAAAGCATCGAATAACTACTTCACAGGATGGTTGGTAAGTTGTGTGAAGCGTAATAAGTAACTGCACATTGAGCCACGCATTCGCCAGGGCGATGCCCCTACTTTAGCTAAATATATATTACAACGTAGTGTAATTTCAATGTAACCTCTTATTATTTTCATTTATAGTTATCAGAATCTTATGATTCACGATTCGATTCACGATTCATGCATGAATCGATACAAATCTATGAGCGAATTTATTTTGTGATAGAATCGTAATGAATCTTGCTATTCATAGTTCCATTCACGAATCGATTTACTATTTACAATTTTTGTGATTTTTAAAATTATTATATCCAAAAAATCTTGAACTATTATTTACCACTTTTGTTTTATTTTGAAATTACTAAAATACAATTCAGTGTGTTTATTGCAAAAATAAGATATAATTATGCATAATTTATTATCCATTTAGTAATTAGATAATATAATAATAATTAGATAGATTCGATTTATGTGAAAATGTTAAGATACATTTTTTAAGGATTTAAAAGATAACAATACCACTTTCAATAATTTTATATTGTTAGTTTGTTAAAACAATCATAGTTTAATATGATATGAGTTTGATCAGTTAGACTTAATGATTATACTTTTTTTTTCTATACTTTTTTTTTATTAGCAATAAGCACACAAGACATATTTGAAAGTTTTATGTTTAATTTAAAGAGTTCTCTCTCTCTCTTATGTTGTTCTATTTTTTTGGACATTTTTTTGGTCAATTTTGTGAATATCAAAAGATAATATACTATGATTTTTAAAAAATCTTATAATGGGTTAGATTTGAGCAAAAAATTCTTGTGATAAAGGTAAATATCTTCCCAATTAAATTATGTAATCATATTTTTATTGTATAATTTGTGTCAATATTAGGTATATTTATTTTATTTCATACATATAAAGTGTTTAATATCATATTTATAGTTTATGCTGAATCTTACGATTCACGATTCGCAAATTTAAGATTTTGATTCATAAAATTAATATTTCGATTCATGATTTGACAACTATGTTTTCATTATAGTGAAAATAAGCAATAGGTGTAGAGCAGCTCTCGTTGGGTGAACCAATGTGTTTTGCTTTTCGTCTTTGTTATTTCTTTGTTTTTGTCTTTGTTATTTCCTTTTTCTTTCGTCTCTCATAGATCCTTGCTAAAAGCTTAACACCAGCCGCCCTAAGTTCCGAAAAGATCTCATAATAGTAGTATTAGTTTTAAATATTTCGAAGTTGTATAGGCACACAATTAGAGGTTTGTTTTTAAAAAAATTTAATATCCGCCCTAAGAGTTTGTAAGAACCATCCAATCCTGAATTAAAGTCATGCTTCTGTCCCTGTATACATAGGCATGTGTATGTCTGATTATGGTTATGCAAATGAATGTCTTTGTGGTGTCTACCCTTTTTATTCTTCTGCAATCATTTTTATGAGCTCAACGTTGTAGCATTGTTGCTAATTTCTATTCATCGAGTTTATGTTTGTTTCCCACACATGCTTCAAAACTCTGAAAGCACAATTTATTTCACAGTAAGGATGAAAGGGTAATTGAGAATAAACATGGTTTCTTTAAATCTTATTGATATTAACTGCTTAATCATATGTATATATTGGGATATATTATTTCACATTTACTATTTGTACTTAAGTCTCACGATTATTTTTCCAACATTCTAATAGCAGAAGTTGTGGGCAAATGATTCATTGCATCTAGGCTTATGACCATACAAAGTATTTAACCTATTGTGTCATAGAAAGTCAACCTATGAAGGTTATTTGTTTATCAATGGAGAAGGCCTTTTAGCCCCATCAAGTTGTTAGCCTGTTACCCACGAAACATAAAATAAACGAAGGAAAATGCTAATCATTGCTCACTAGGAGATGGATAATGTGCAAAAAGTTGTATTGACATTTGTAAAAAATGGATAAATATTTATGATAAGTATATTGATATCTGCAAAATATGCATTGGAGTTCTAACTTTTTTGACATTGTGTGTGTATTATCCACAGCACAATGGGCGGTGGTTAGATGGACCAATAAACAACAATTATAACTTAAGCCGCTAGATTATCATAAAGTTGATTGCTTTTAAGAAGTTTCAGTATGGTGCATTAGCGCTCCTGATTGTCTTTTGATTTGGTTGATGAGGAGGTCATTGGCCTCCAGAATCCATATGTTCTTCATTGAGCATTGAGTAATGGACCGAATTCATATGTTCATGGGGTTTTATTTATTCAGTAAGAGATTGTCGACTTTGTTGCTTCTCTGCAAGCAATGTTATAGTTCAGGAAGATTAAAATGCATTTTTTCTAGAGATCAGGTAAACCGGATGTGAGTACCACTCCTCACGAGATATGCACGCCAGGCTAGCCCAAGAAGCCTGTGTGAGTGGCCTTCAGCTGTGTAATACCAAGTGGTCTTTGGCCTAATGGTATGGGTGTTAGCCTCTTAAATGGGAGGTTGGGAGTTCAAGCATTGCTAAATGCAAAGTGTGGGAGTTGTGGCCCTTGTGGGTGTGTGAGTATTTGCCGATAAAAAAAAAGTGTGGTAACCAGAGCCTAAACTTTGAGTTAGGAGACTGAATACACCTACCACTGTAACCTGAATGGAGGAAAATTTACGATGTCCAATCTGCATTCAGTGTGCCCTATGTTTTAATTTCTTATGCACGCTAACAGGCATGCCTATACTGGAGCCAGACAGCCAATATGTTCTTCAATGGTCAAATGTAATTATCATACACATTCGTAAGGTTCGGGCTGCTGACTAGTGCTATTGCCTAATAATGGATAATTTTGATAGTTTCCCCTCTCCTTTTGAGTCTGATACAGAGTGTGCAAAACATGCCACGCTTTTGGTCCATATCCAGTAAACCCTTGCAGCCCTCCACATTTGGTGGGACCAACACTGGCAATAGCCTTTGCTGTTAGTTATTTATTTTTTTGGTGCTCAATCTTCATAGCATTTCTGAATGTATGCAGAGACTGGCAATGATCCTCCACTTGGAGAACGAGTAATTTCTTTAGACGCTGCCAAAAAACAGAATATGTAAATTGCGTGATAATTTTAAAGTTTGAAATGAGGCAGTAAAACTAATACTTGCATGAATGGGATTCGGTAGGTGATATGTAAAAAGAAAATAAAGCAGAACTTCAGGATTAATGCATATTTAGTCATTTATTTTTTGGTGCTCGATCTTCATAGCATTTCTGAATGTATGCAGAGACTTGCAATGGCCCTCCACTTGGAAACCAAGTTATTTCTTTGGACGATGCCAAAAAGAGGAATATGGAAGTTGCGTGATAATTTGAAAGTTTGAAACGAAGCAGTAAAACTAATACTTGCATAAATGGGATTTGATAGATGATATGTAAAAAGAAAATAAAGCCGAACTTCAGGATTAATGCATGCATAGAATCTCTGTGATAAATAATTTGTGATTTCTTTGATGTCTCTTTTTTCATTCGATGATGATTGTTATTGTAAAGAATAACAATAACAACACAAATGCTTGGCATGGTAACACTTCCTCTTTCATAATTTGTTGCAACATAGATGATCCAGAAGAAATGCATCAGTTCTAGGATAATGTTTTGTTGCCAATTTGCCATATATCGGTCTAGACTAATATGATTTCAGATTAGGGGCAAATGTGAATCACTTGGCAGCTGAGGCAGTCTCAAGACTTCAAGGAGAGCTTGCCAAAGATGGTAGAGAGCCACCTGCTGCACCAAAACGGTCACATGAAAAATTATTTCCTGCAAAAACCACTGTTGCTAGATCCTCTGAGAAACAAGGAGGTAAAAGTTTGAAATTTCTCATCCTTCTTTCTTTGGTTTGTTTTTTGGTTTTGCTAGTTCAAGAATAGAGTGGTGGTGCTTAGTAGATTTCTGTTTGTCAGATAAAAGTGCTTTGGCCCTATTCTGCGTGGATCTTACTGCTCGTGCTAGTGATGGACTCATTGATCCTGTAATTGGCCGAGACACTGAAGTTCAGAGAATCATTCAGATACTTTGCAGAAGGATCAAAAACAATCCTATTCTTCTTGGGGAAGCTGGAGTTGGGAAAACAGCCATTGCTGAAGGGCTGGCAGTTAGTATTGCTCAGAATAATGTTCCTGTTTCCCTATTGGTGGGTTTTCTCGTCAATAAATTAAAATGATTGATGTTACTTTACGCCATAAAACTTATGGGGCTCATTCAGATTCATGTACTGCTTGTCCTATGACCAATTTGTATAGCCATTAATAGCTTTATGTTTTATGCACAGACAAAGCGCATCATGTCCTTAGATATTGGTCTATTAATCGCAGGCGCAAAGGAGAGGGGAGAATTGGAGGCACGTGTTACTACATTAATTAAGGATGTAAAGAAGTCAGGTGAACACATTTTTTGGAACCATCTTGAGGATAGGAAATCTTTACATCGTGGTTCAGTATGATATGATGGCATTTGCAGGCAATGTCATTCTTTTTATTGATGAAGTCCATACACTTATTGGTTCGGGCACAGTTGGACGAGGAAACAAGGGGTCGGGTCTTGACATTGCGGATCTACTGAAGCCATCTCTAGGGAGGGGTGAATTGCAGGTGATGGTTTCTCGTATAATCACGCTTCACTTTTATGTGATTGGTTATCAGTTATCACACGGATAAAGCATAGGAAATGTATAAATTCTTGAACTATAGGCCAAGCAGTACTGGTCTAGTCTCTCAACCTCGATATCAATGGCTCAAGTCCCCTTGTTATCTTGCGGAACTAAATTAGATATATGATATGGATAAGGTAACTCATATAGTTAATAGGACAAAAAGAAGGGCGTACCAAAGTACAAACGAAATTGTGCATCAACTCGGGAATTGAACCATAATTCGGAGGATTCATCACAATTCTATCACAAAATAGTCATTCTTAGATTCGCATGGATTTATGTATGAATCGTAAATCGAATGGTGTGCTGCATTGCATCGTGAATCGTAAGAGTGGTATCAGCATCTTAATCGCCAACCAAATTATAAGAGTGGAATTAAATTATGAACTGAATCGTGGATCATAATAGCATCGACACCAATTTTGATGCCACTGCATGAGTTATGCCATTGGTATTTGCTTTATTTCTTCTACTTGACCTGCTTTTCTTTTATATTGCATGCAAAGTTAAAGTGACACATGCATTTTCCTTTTGGAAGTAAGGTCCATTTGGTTACAAGTTTTTTTTACGTGTTTAGCAGGTTGTGTCTAATATATATATGAACTCTAATTCTACTCTTTGTAGTGCATTGCATCTACAACTATGGATGAATACAGGGCACATTTTGAAAAGGATAAAGCATTAGCACGGAGATTCCAGCCTGTGATTATTAATGAACCAAGTCAGGTAACATGGTTTAACAATTTATTCGTCTCAGACTCTCAATGTATCTGTATAAGGTGTGTTGAATTACCATTTATCATTGAGGTGTTATGTAAAAATTTACACAGGAAGATGCAGTTAGGATACTGTTGGGTTTGCGTGAAAAATATGAGGCTCATCACAAATGTAAATACACTTTTGAGGCCTTAAATGCTGCTGTGCACCTTTCTGCAAGGTATATTGCTGATCGCCATCTTCCCGACAAGGCTATTGATCTCATCGACGAGGCGGGAAGTAAAGCCCGTATGGAATCTTTCAAAAGGAGAAAGGAACAGCAAACTTCTATACTTTCAAAGTCACCGGATGATTACTGGCAAGAGATCAGAACTGTTCAGGCCATGCACGAAGTGGTAATGATTGCTTCTTAAGATAGCAACCAGATTTCAAACATGCTAATAGCATCAAAACCAATTTAGATTTTTTCTTATAGTGTTTACTCCTTATTTTCATCTGATCAGGCCCTTGCAAATAAAGTAAATAAAGATAATGGTGTTTCTAGCATTGAAGATGATAGAAAACTTTCGGATATCACTTTGCCTGACACATCTAATGATGATGAGTATGCTCACCACCCTTTGAATTTTGAATGAAGGATACACACGTTAAACTTTAGTTGCCTGGCATTGATTTTGAACAGAATTTCTCTCTTTTGTCTTTTCACTTTTCAGACCTATGGTGGTTGGACCCGTTGAAATAGCAGCAGTTGCTTCAACTTGGTCAGGGATTCCAGTTCAGCAGATCACCGCTGATGAAAGAATGCTTCTGGTGGGTCTTGATGAGCAGCTTAAGAAACGGGTTGTTGGTCAAGATGAAGCAGTTGCTGCAATTTGTCGAGCTATTAAGAGATCCCGGGTTGGGCTGAAGGATCCTAAGAGGCCAATTGCAGCAATGCTGTTTTGCGGCCCCAGTGGGGTTGGCAAAACCGAATTGACAAAAGCTTTGGCAGCTTGCTATTTTGGTTCAGTAAGACTTTATGCATCCCGCATTTCCTTTTCAATTTTATCCATTTTAGAAAAAAATGGTCTCCACCACAAAATTATTTAGTATTTGATATTGAGAACAATCCATTAAATCTGAATTCACTTTATTAGTATTTGATATTGAGAACAGCAGTTGAACCTGAATACTCTTTATTCTGGTAATGTGTCATTTTAACTTGAAGGTCGACTTAATTTTTGAATCACATTAAGGCAATAACTTAATGGAGTTAATATCCCAGTCGACTGTTTCCTGTTTGTATGGCTAATTGTGAGAAGATAACTGGATCATCTCTTATATTTAGTATTAATTCCCAAATCATATTATAATATTCATCAAACTTGTAACAAAAATGTTTGCTGTACTTTATTAAATACACCTAACAGTTGGTTCCCTAGTTTCACTTATATAGCCATGTATGATGCCTGCCAACCTGCTCTTTTCTGATTGTGAACGGCTGGGATGATGTCTACTTGAACTTAATCTGCATAAAGGAAAGAAAAAAATAAGGACAAGGAAAAAAATAAAAGTAGCAATGATTTTTGGAAAAATAGAAACGGATTCTACAGGGTTAATTTTGTTTCATAGTGACACCGTAGTTTTTCAATTGCAGTCTCTTTATTATGCTTGCTATAGATATTACTTTAAATTCCAATTTGTCTCAGTCATGGCACTAAAAGTAAACTGGATACCAAATCCTTTTTCACATCTCTGATCTGTCATGGGCCATATCATCACTGTTAGATCATGAGATTCACCACTAAAGTTTGTCATATGCCTTTTTTTTTTTTAACTCCTACTTTTGGGCTGAATAAAGTCAATAGTCTATATAGAATATAATGAGCAAAAGATAGCACTTGAAGCATTCCTGATAATATGTGTAAAAATAATCTGTAATGGCATTTTTCTCTTACTGAAATTAGATCTTCCATTATGTGTTTTGGGACTTTGTTCAGTTTGAACATTAGGTGCACTACTAGAGTAAGGGTTTAAGTTTTCTGTCCCCCAAGGGTTTGGACCTTGGTAATTTCAATTGATACCGTCTTGGTTCACATCTCATCACCGTTTAATTTTCCACACATGGCTTACTAATTAGTCTTTATATATATATATATATATATATATATATATGTGTGTGTGTGTGTGTGTGTGTGTTAAGTTACCAATTGTCCCAAAAGTTTAAGCTGTCAGAAAATGGGTCCAGCAATGTATATTAAGTTATTCAACATTCGCCTCACGTGTGACCATGCCTTGCACGTGGAAAGACAAGCAAACTGAACTAAACAGGTGCACCAACAAAGACAAAACATAGTGCACAATAACAAATATAATAGGAAAACAGACGAGACTTTAACCCAGGACTTTCTGGAGCTAGAACTCTAATACCATGTTAAGTCACTAATTATTCCCAAAACGTAAGCTGTTAGGAAATATGCCCAACAATATAAAATCTCATTATTTTGTTATTATGTTTCTACTACAGGTGGATGCCATGCTAAGATTGGACATGAGTGAATATATGGAGAGGCATACTATTAGCAAGTTAATAGGCTCACCTCCCGGTTATGTAGGCTATGGAGAAGGAGGCATTCTTACAGAAGCCATCAGAAAACGACCTTTCACTGTGGTACTGCTTGATGAAATAGAAAAAGCCCATCCAGATATATTTAATATTCTCCTCCAAATATTTGAAGATGGTCACCTCACAGATTCTCAGGTTTGTCTTTGTTACGTGCTGTGTATTTTCTGAAAGAAAGTTGCTCTATGCAAATCAAGTCCCACCTGAGCATGGGCATAAAAAGTTCTAATTTTAGAAAAGAGAATATTTTCAATTACTAAGTCGAATGCTTATGCGCTACTTTTTTACTTGGTCAGTTAATTATGATCAAAATCCTTGATTCCATGGATTGTTTTTGACAGGGTCGAAGAGTATCGTTTAAGAATGCATTGGTGATGATGACTTCTAATGTTGGTTCCACTGCTATTGCAAAGGGTAGGCACAACTCCTTTGGTTTCTCGATGGCAGATGATGAGTCAACCTCATATGCTGGACTGAAAGCACTGGTAATGGAAGAACTTAAGGCGTACTTCCGACCAGAGTTGCTGAACAGGATAGATGAAGTAGTTGTATTCCGTACCTTAGAGAAAACTCAGGTTTGTCTCCGCAATAATTGTTTGTTTCTACATCGGCTATGTTACATGGACTTTATATGGCAAGTCAAAAGTACCTTCTTAGGACACTAGACAAATCTGAACAAGGGTGTGGAATATATACCTATCGGATATAATTGTACTCGGCATGCCAACTCCTAGATATGCACTGCACTCGACACCCGTATTTGAGTCTAACATAACCAATCGATTGTTTGACGATTTTTTAGCCTATCCCACTAAGTCACAAAATCAAGGTTTGCAATAATAGCTTTTCTCAACTGGGAAAGTTATTCTACTGTTGGGCAAAATATGTGCTCTTCGTGAAGAGTTATATAATTCCAGTGTTGTGTCTGGATTTGAGATGACCGAGGACGATGGATTCTTCTTTCAATTAAACAGAGGCTGTTTTATGATTCTTTGTTAAAACCCTGATCTGAAATTAGCCGCTTTGGTTTTGCATTCATTTCAGATGCTTGAAATACTAAATCTGATGCTGCTAGAGGTGAGGGGAAGGCTTGTATCTATGGGAATTGGTCTGGAGGTGTCAGAAGCAACTATGGACCTCATATGCCAACGAGGTTTTGATCGTAGTTATGGTGCCCGGCCTCTTAGGAGGGCAGTTACCCTCATCATTGAAGATCTTCTGAGTGAAGCATTTCTTTCTGGAGATTACAAGTCTGGTGACACCGCCAACATTGATTTGGATGCGTCGGGAAACCCAGTTGTTACCAACCGGTCAAGTCGGAATGTTTACTTGTCTGATTTAACATCGTTCTCATAGGTAATCACTATATTGATTCTTGATTGATCTTTATCCTGTATATCAAAGTAAATTTTGTTCTGTATAGTGTAAGCAATAAGCTCATTCATGTATAGACAAGGAGGGGGAAATAACAAGATTGGTTAATTAATTTGGATCATCGAAAACCATTTGGTCTATAATAGCACAGAAGCTATTCATTTTCATGAGTGACAGATTGCAATTACTCTTGTTGCAAATGAGTAACAGTTGAGGTGTGCAAACAATCCGCTTTAACCTTTGAATCCGCATCAACTCATTCAACTTATGTAAATGAATGAGTTGGATTGGGTGAGTTTAGTGGGAAAGAAATGAAGCTGGTGGGTTGGTTATGGGTTATTTTTCTTCAATTCACCACACTTAATCCAACATGCTTAAGCTATATATTAATTTTCATATTACCATATATGATGAATTTCAACCTTTTATATATATATATATATATATATATATATATATATATATATATTTGTAGTGGGGTGATTTTTTTATAATTTACAA
>JAOTRH010000016.1:5064826-5125509 GCA_034768845.1 Heliamphora exappendiculata | reverse complement strand
ATGTTATCTACTTAGAAGTGTTTGTGTTCTTAGTTACAGTTAAGTTGTAAAGTAGCAATTTAGGGTTAAAGGAGAAGAGAAAAAAGAGAAGGGCAAAGTAGAATATTATTATGAGAAAATAATGAGGATTAATTATAACCTCTACACTATATCAATATTTATATAAAAGACATCACGACAGTTATAAAACGGTCTTAACAGACATAAGTAATTATCTAACATTTTCCCTCAAGCTGGAGTATAGAGGTTGAACATGGCCAACTTGGAAAGGAGTCAGTGAAAATTAGAAGCAGACAATAGTTTGGTAAGGATATCACTAAATTGATCATCGAAGCGAACATAGGGAGTCACAATCTGCTTTGTCATTAATAAATCACGAATAAAGTGACAGTCGACTTCAATATACTTAGTTCGTTCGTGGAAAACTGGATTATTAGCAATAAAGATAGCGACCTGATTATTACAAAACATCTCCATGGATGTAGCTGTTTGGTTGCCAAAATCCTTAAGAAAGGAATGAACCCACAACATATCTGAGGCAGTATATGCCATAGTATGGTACTCGACCTTGGCACTGGAACAAGCAACCACATTCTATTTCTTACTACGGCAAATTACAAGATTACCATTGACAAAAGTACAATAACCAAATGTAGACCGCCAATCAAGCCGATTTTCAGCCCAATCAGCAGCACTACAGCCAACCAAAAATAATATATTAGATGGACGATATAGCAAGCCACAACCTAGAGCACATTTCAAGTAACGAAAAATACGACAAATAACATCAAAATGGGGTTGACAGGGAGCATGCATAAACTGACTGATAACCCCACTAGCATATGTGATATCGGGACGAGTAACAGTAAAATAAATTAACGTTCTAGCAAGTTGGCGATACCAACCAACATCCAAAAAGGGATCACCCTGTTTAGCATCATGCTTAAGAGTGGCCTCCATCGGGGTATCAAGCGGTCATGTCCCAAGAAGATTAGTCTCAAAAAGAAGATCAAAGACATATTTTCATTGAGAAAGATAGATATTTTGAAAAGAGCGAGCATTTTTAATACCAAGGAGATAACGAAGAGTACCCAAATCCTTAGTATGAAATTTTTTTCCTAAATGCCGTTTGAAATCAATAATACCAACTGAGTCATCACCCGAAATGATGATATCGTCAACATACACAATCAATATAATAACGCTTGTAGATGAGCGATGAACAAAGACAGAGTGATCAGAAGTGGAGCGTTGAAAACAATAAGCAAGCATAACATAACTAAAGCGATCAAATTAAGCACATGGAGACTGCTTCAATCCATAGAATGACTTATGGAGGCGACACACAAGATGCTCACTACCAGGAACTACATAACCAGGTGGTTGTTCCATATACACTTCCTCCTGAAGGTCACCATGAAGAAAGGCATTCTTAATATCAAGCTGATACAAGGGCCAAGAACGATTAACGGCAATACACAGGAGAATCCAAACAGAGTTAAGGCGAGCCACCAGAGAGAAAGTCTTTAGGTAATTAACCTTATATGTCTGAGTGTAGCATTTGGCAACCAAACGTGCTTTAAGATGTTCTATAGAACCATCCGGAAGGTACTTCACCACATAAACCCACCGACAACCCACTATGTGCTTCGCAGGTGGAAGTGGAGTGAGTTCCCAAGTCTGATTCTGATAAAGAGCTCTCATTTCTTCATCTATAGCAAGTTTTTATCCAGACATTGACAAAGCATGCTTATAAGTAGATGGAATAGAAATAGAGAACAAGATAGCGGTAAATGAATGAAGACAAGAGGACAAACGATCATATAACACAAAATTTGCAATAGGGTGCTTTGTACATGTATGTTTATGTCGCGAAGCAATAGGTTAGCTAATATTATTAGAAGACGAAGCCAAGGAGTCAGGAACCTCTGTTGAAGAAAATGAAGTGGCCGGGCCATACAAGACACTATGCCTATCTCGAGATCGCTGATATACCTGTAAAGGAGGGTTAGAGGAGATTGTAGAAGGTAAAGAGACCGATAGAGGAAGAGTGGGAGAAGAGGACTCCCCCTGATGACAACGGATGAGATTAGAAGAGAATTGTTGACCTGAATGAGCAAAAAAAGGAACAAACTTAAAAGAAGATTACAACAACACTCATAAAATAGCGATGAGATTTAGAATGATAACAACGATATCCTTTTTAAATATGAGAGTACCCGAGAAAGTCACATTTACGAACTCGATGGGATAAGTTATCATGACCGGGATCAAGCACATGTACAAAGGCAGTACACCTAAGAGGAGAAGAGAAAAAAGAGAGAAGAGCAGAGTAGAATATTATGATGAGAAAATAACGAGGTTTAATTAAAACCTCTGCACCACATCATTATTTATATAAGAGACATCGTGATGATTACACAACCCCTTCTATTAATTTCTTTAAGAGTTTGATCATTGCAGCCATGTTCCCCTTGGAGCTAAAAGATTTATTTCTCATAAGGTGCTAGTGCTCTACAGTGTATTTACAAGCAAGCGACATATGTTGAGCCTTTAGTTAGCATCCTTTATGGTTCCCACTAGAACTATATTTGATCATTTTGGGTTTACCTTTTATTCTCCAGATCAAAAGTGCCTTGGGTTTACCTTTTATCCCTCATGAGGATTTTGACTCAGTAGAACGACCAAGAGCATGTGAGGAATCTGTCTTTGTAAGATCTTTGCTAATTTAGAACTTGTCCTTTAGGATCCCAAGTTCAACTGGTTTAATTTGTAAGGATGGATGATTATGTGGAGATTACATTGATTAATTTGTTGATGCAAGTGGTTGGATTATTATGTCCTCAATAGTTCGTACTACGTGTTGCATTAGATTTAGGGATTCTTTCACTCATCTGTTGTGTAGCGGAAAGAGAGTGGTGGTCGGGTCTAGGCGGGCACAAGGGCATGAAGATGCTTCAAATCATGGGAGAAGGAGAAGATGATGAAGCCCACCTTCTGCATTCACAATAGGAGAAATAATAGGTCCTTTTGGACAGCATTTATCGGTTTCATGGTTTGGCTGGGGATGCTTGATGAAGTAGTCCACAGGAAGAGATGTTAGGCTTGGGGCTTGCTCAAAGGTGATAATTGCTGAAAGTTGGTGGGCTGGAAAATAAAGTTGTGTTAAAGATGAAAATAAAGACATTTAATTTTCATGGTTTGGACATGGGAAATGAGGAGAACTTCGTTTTGTAGCATATGCTTAATGATAAGGATCTTGTCTATGTGGTAGTATTTAGTTATCAGCCTTTCTTTCACTTTTTGGATTTTGGAGTGTATTTGTTTGATGGTAGGCCAGTGTAAATTCTGGGAGTTGAATTGTGAAAAGGTGATTTAGGGTTGAGGGGAGAAAAGAAGGTAGAACGACAAAAAAATTCTAATTGAGAATTAGGGTGAGAATCAAGATATCCTATATATATATATATAGATATATATATATGTGTCATGGATAAAGAATTACAGAACTACCCAGTTAAATATAGAAGAAATAAACTTAACAAACTCACACTTCCTCTCGAGTGGGAGTATAGAGGCCAAATATGCCAAACTTGGAGAGAAATCTCTGAAAGGAAGAACAAGCCAACGGTTTGGTGAGAACAGCAACCAATTAATTCTCTGAGCGAACAAAGGGAGTGGCAATTTGCTTCGTCGTCAATAAGTCTCGAATAAAGTGCCAGTCAACCTTAACATGCTTAATACACTCGTGAAACACAGGATTATTAGTAATAAATATGGCTACTTGATTATCACAAAACATCTTCATAGGATGAGAAGACGTGATGCCGAAGTCTTGAAGGAGAGAATGGACTCACAACATTTCAGAGGCAATATGAGCCATAGTATGATATTCGGCTTCAACACTTGAACGGGCAACAACAGTCTGTTTCTGACTATGTCAAATGATAAGATTACTGCCAACAAAAGTACAATAGTTAGAGGTGGACCGTTTATCAAGGGGACTACCAGCCCAATCAGCATCACTAAAGCCAATAACAGATAAATGATCCGAGACAATATAACAATTCACGACCTGGAGCACGTTTCAAGTAGCGAAAAATACGACAAACAGCATCAAAATGCAGCAGGCGAGAAGTATGCATAAACTGACTAACAATACAAAGATCATAGATGATATCAGGACAAGTAACCATGAGATAGATTAACTTCCCAACAAGCCGTCGACCAACATCAAGAAATGGTTCTCCCTATTCAGCATCGAGCTTAACAGTATAATCCATAGGTATATCAACCGAACGAGCACCAAGTAACCCAGTCTCAGAGAGAAGATAAAGAGTATACTTACGTTGGGATAAAGAGATACCTCAAGACGAGCGGACAACCTCAATCCCAAGAAAGAAACGGAGAATACCTAAGTTCTTGGTATGAAAATGGTGAGCCAAAAATCGTTTTAAGGCAGCTATAATAGTAGAATCATTACTAAAAATAATGATATCGTCAATATAAACAATCAGCACAATAGTACCAGCAGAAGAATGAAGAACAAATAACTAATAATCAAATGTAGAACACCAAAAACCATAAGCAATGATAACAGAACCGAAGCAATTAAACCAGGCATGTGGTGGCTGCTCCGGAGCATATAGGGCCTTATGCAAGCGACAAACAAGGTGCTCACTGCCAGGCACAACATAGTCAGAAACTGATCTATATAGACCTCCTCCTGAAGATCATCGTGAAGAAAGGCATTCTGAATGTCAAACTGATATAATGGCCATGAACAATTAACAACAACGGATAGAATGATCCAAATAGAGTTAAGACGAGCCACACGAAAGAAGTTTCCAAGTAATCAACGCCATAGATATGAATATAGCCCTTGGCAATCAGACGCGCTTTAAGATACTCAACAGAATCATTCCGAATATACTTGACTGTATAAACCCAACGACACCCCACCGAATGCTTTTCAAGCCGGAGAGTGGTAAGCTCCCAAATTTGATTCTTATAAAGAGCATTTATAACACGTTTCCAGCCAGATAGAGACGTAGTTTGCTTGTAAGAAGTAGGGATAGAAATGAACGATAAGGTATAAGTAAAAGCATGAAGAGAAAATGAGAAACGGTCATATGACACAAAATGAGCAATAGGATATTGAGTGCATGTACGTTTACCTCGACGCAAAGCAATTGGTAAATTATCAAAACTAGAAAGAGCAGAGGAGATAGAAACCTTTACCGGAGAAAATGAAGAGTTCTGGCCATACGAGATGATGGGCCTACCTTGAGATCGCTAATAAACCTGCAAAGGTGAGTGAGAAGGGAAAGAGGGTAGCACAGGAAGAGGAAGAGTTGGAGAAGAGAAATACTCCCCTCACGATAGCAGATGAGATCAGAAGAAAGATGATTACCTGAGGAAGTAAAGAAAGAGGTGGACTCAAAGAAGGTCACATCAGCACTCATGCAGTATTGGCGAAACTCCGGATGATAACACTAATGTCCTTTTTGAGTATGAGAGTATTCGAGAAAGACACACATATGGGCCTAAGGGGATAATTTATTAGTACCGGGATAAAAAACATGCACAAAGGTAGTACAACCAAAAACACGAGTGAGAGGAAAAGGTGGAGAGGTGAGATATAACAAGGAAAAAAGGGATTGACGATCGAGAACAATGGAAGGCATGCGATTAATTAGATAACAAGCAGTAAGGACAGCATCACTATAAAAGTGTCTTGGTACTTGAGCATGAAATAATAAGGTAAGAGCAACATCTAACAAATGACAGTACTTGCGTTCAGCAACGCCATTTTGTTGTGACTTGCGAGCACAAGTCGTTTGATGAATAATATTATGTTCGACACAAAAAGAAGAAACAATACACTGCATATATTTTGACGCATTATCAGATCGAATAACTTTGATGTGCTTTCCAAATGGAGTAAAAACTTCATTATAGAATGTAGAGAGAGTTTGAGGAAATTCATACCGGTGTTTCAATAAAAAGTGCCAAGTCATACGAGAGTATTCATCAACAAAAATAACAAAATAAGAATATCTACTACTACTTAGAGTTCGAGAAGGACTCCAGATGTCCGTATGGACAACAACAAAGGACTCAGACTGACGATGATGGCTACAACTTGGAAAAGAACTACGGTGATACTTGCCTAATTGACACGCTTTACACTCAAAACTGGGCACAAGAGTTAAGTCGAGGATGGCCAACTTAAGCTTAGCCACCAAAGGATGGCCTAAGTGAAAGTGCTACTGAAGAGGTGAAATGGTAGCATTTAAGACTGAGGAAGTATGGGAAGGATAACCAGAATTAATGTCAAGATAGTAGAGCCCGTCTTTCTCATACCGTGAAGCAATCATCTTCTTGGTCTTGAGGTCTTGAAATACACTAGAAGTAGGAGAAAATGTTACAGAGCAATGTAGAGATTTAGTGAATTGACTAACTGACAATAAGTTAAAAGGGAAAACCAGAAATATAAAAACTAGAAGGTAAAGCTAAAGAAGGAGAAGGATAAAGGACACCTTGCCTGTGAACAGGTCGATATGAGCCATTAACTAAAACTATATGATATACTTAATAGGAGTCAAATGAGAAAAAAGAGACAAATTGCCAAACGTATGAAAACTATCGCCTAAATTAATGATTCAAGATGGACAGGTAAGGGCCGCACATACAATATTACCTGAATTAGCTAAAGTAGTAGTAGTAGAGGGAGGCAGAACATCGCACATGGTCTGAACAATCTCGCTAAGTTGAATATGGAGAGTATTATGAGAAATAGAAGAAATCTTTACTTCAGCCATATTAAATCAAGGCAGAGGTAAAATTAGAATACTAATATAGAAACTAGAAGGAAAACTCATTTTGGTTAACCGATGTGATCAACCTAGAATTTCAACTAATTTACATACCTCCACGAACAAATGAATGATGCGATCATGCATTTCAATTTTCTACTCACAAGTGGCAGACAATGATGCTGATTAGGTGTACACCTTGATCAGGTTACAATGCTGCCATGCATATCCTCCAGAGCTCCCCTTTGAAATCATAAATTTTCAAAATGAAACAAAGTTATCCAAAAAAATAAAAAACTGTGAGTTTGCCTTTGTTCAGTCACTTCGTAATAATCTCCACCGTTTCCAATGTTATTCTCACCTGATCACTGTTGTCTGTAGTACTGCTGCATATTCTTTTGGTTTTTTATTTTAATTATTGTGATTAGATGCATAGAAGATCAGTTTGTGAATGTGAACTTCATAGATGTACATAAAGAAGCTTTATGGCCTGAGATTGACATCTACGGTTCAAAGAACAACTTATCCTGTGTTTTATGGTATACTTGCGGCGATATAATAAAGGTTTTATGTTGGTGTGGAGTATGCTTACAAACCCCAATGTGCTTGGGAAGTTCGAATCGTTTGTGCTATCTATTTCTTCCCCTTTGATAACCAACTGACATATCATAGCCATTTTCAAGCTTTCAAGGAAGGTGATATGAACTATAATGTGTAACTACTAAACTTGGTCAGCTATGTGAGAAATGCTTTCTTGAACTCTTATAATTGAACAATAAGCTTGCTTATGATCTCCAACCCCTGGTAGTAGAAATGGTTGACAGTAGTGGTGAACTTATTCCTGTATTATAGGGAGTAGCTGTAGGTGTGGTCAGCTGGTGCTAATGGAAAGATTAAATTGGATATAAGAGATTCACAAGAACCAAAGCAACACAAGTAAAACTGAGGCCATTACTGAATCGTATACATGCTAGAAGATTAACTAACTACGTCAAGAATTTTCTTTGTTTCAAGAAATGTGTTGATTGTTTCCTTAAATTTTGTACTTTTATTTATACTGTGCCATTTCGGCTAGTAGTAAATATGACGGCAGTGTGTGCCCTGTGTTTGTGCAAATGCCTAATGTACATTTCATATATTTGCTTATGTTTATATAAACACAGATTTTGATACAATCTGTCTTAGGTTAGAATTAGAGCCTGCTTTGGCATCAAACTGAATGCTTTTGGACTCGTCTAAGCTGGATGGGTTTGCATAATAAATTATGGTGGTGCTCGTTTCCTATCATGTTGTCTTGCTTTTCTAGATTGGCTTACCCTTTGTATTTTTATTTGTTAATTTCCAACTTTAATATTTTCTACATTCTATAGTTCCTTGTATCCATGTTTCTGGGAATAAAAGGCTCCACAATAAGTTGAAATACCTTTATTAATTGCATAACTGCCACCATATGAGGCCCTTTGTATATCAAAATCTAATAGTTGCTTGTTGATTATTGCTTGATACTTATAGTAATCATACATTGTTTGGTGTGTAATGGATGATCACTTAATACACAAGGGATCTCACCACCTAATGGTTTAAGTTTTAGGGTTAAATACACAGCTATTCCACGGTATTAGAGCAAGAATCATTCCACCCACATTAAAAAAAAAGTTCACACTCCATGACGACAAATTCAAGAAAAGGTTGCATGATGATAGACCCCGAAAAGAGGCAAAATGTGATTGATCTCAAAAACGATTGCAAATGAAGGGTGTTAACTAATAATCTCACATTGCTTGAGTGTATAATGGGTGATCACTTAATATACATCTTGGAACTCTCCACCTAATGATTTACGCTTTTGGGTTGAATATTAAGTTTCTATAATTATCATATGAAGAGATGTGTCATTTATGGGCTTATCTGTGACTAGCTTTGTTTTGTTTAACGATTATTTCTTCCTCTCCTGGATTTAGATTTTAGAATGCCTCCATAACAATTGGAAATTATTCTATCCTCTTTGTCCTGCTTGTTTTAGCAAAAGTTTTGGGACTTACCGAGATTGTCCTTCACTATATATTCCTGTTTGTACTTACTGTACATTGGCATGCATGCAATCCTAACCTAGTGTTTTTCTTGTGTTTCCAGTCTTTCCACTGCAGGCATGGGAAGGCTTATCTCTTTGATAAGGTGTACGTGTTCTTGTTTCCTTTGCTGCTTGTTTAATTAGTTCCATGTAACTCCTACATTGTGGGTGATTAGGATCATGCATGTGGCCTGCCTATAGTGAAAGCTATCAACGCATGCATGCATTTAGATAATATAATACTTTGTTTTTGTTCATCTTATGGTCCCTTGAAGTTGCTAGAATTTATCGTAGCCAACGGGGTTATATTGGTATGAGAGGCAACAAGTCTTCTCTGATGTATCGAACGAGTTTTGGGTTGCTAATAAGCACATAGTTGCAATCAGATATAGCCAATGCATTACTTAATGCACTCGCCCACTTTCTTCTCTCTTTCAAGTCCTATAAAATGGAAAAAAAGTGGTATTTGCAAAGTCATTATTCTTGGAAGTTTACAAAAAGATATTGATCTCTCCCCCACCATCCATGGAAGGGGGAAAGTGAAATGTTTTTCCATTCGTTGGGAAAACTCCTTTGCCAATTAATTCTCCTGGTGAGCTATCATGTGCATTAGCGAAACGGTAACTGTGCAATGGCCAATCGCGTGCTTTTTATGTGTATTCATATTATTGGCAACTTTGATATATGCATTGGCGGAGCCACCATGTGCCCAGAGGGGACACATGTCCCCTCTCAACTTTTTATTTTTCCACTTTTTTATGTTAAATATGAAAATCTTGACATATGTTCTTAAAAAATTATAAAATGAACTGTTATTATGATTAAATAAAAACTTTCAACTAATGGCCATAAAATATCATTTTTTTGAAGTCAACCCAATCATGTTTGAGTAAGTTGGTTTGATTTATGTGTTGAACATCCAGATTATACTAAAATTAGAACTGTTAATTTATTCTTATTTCTTTTGTTAAATTTAGAATTTTTAATTTATCCAAATGAAGATGTAGGGATTCTAAAATTTGATAATTTGTTCTAAAAAGTGATAGTTGAAAATGTCGTAGTCAATTAGTTTTATCAAAACATAGCTTTAACCTCAGTTAGAAATGTTTTATTCTAAAAATGAAGATGATAATTAATCTTCAAAATCCAACTTTAAGCCGGACTTTGATTTTAAGTCAGATAAGCAAAAAAAAAGGGAAAAAAACTAGTTTGGTTAAAAGGTGGCTTTGAGCCGCCAGCACGTAGACAAAAGTTGTTTGTTTTATTGTTGATTTTTTTTAACAAAAAAATTAAGCAAAAGGCTAAAAGCTAGATCAAAATTGGTTCCCCTCTTAAGTAAAATTACTGGCTCCACTGCTGTATATATGCAGATTTGTCACATTAATTCCTAATTCATGCCATTCGTAATTTTATCATGCAAACGCTTCAAATGACTTTGCGCTTCCTTGATGTCTGACAGTGTGAATGTCACTCTTGGAGACAAAGAAGAAAGGATGATGATGACCGGAATGCATACTGTTGTTGACATATTCTGCGTTGGATGTGGCTCTATCATGGGATGGAAATATGTAAGATCATTTGCACTAGCATTATCCTTCAGAACATGTTTAATTGACTCCGATTTGGAATTGGGTTATATATCTCATAAGATTGTATTTTTTCTTGTTTAGATGTAACAAATGGTAAAAAATTTATGCATCTATTAGATAACTAATCATACAAAATTTACTTAGGGAGATGTATTGATAATCTCATCACCAGTAGTCTTATAAGATTAGCCTTTTTGTGAGATTACTTATTTTTTCATTATTAATCCAGTCAATCAAACGAGACTTAGGATTTAGTCTCTCTCTCTCTCTCTCTCTCTCTCTCTCTCTCTCCTTTTTTTTGTTAATTTTATTTATAATTTTTTTTTCCTGAAATTCAGGAGGCTGCTCATGACAAGAGCCAAAAGTATAAGGAAGGAAAATTTATTCTTGAGAGGTACTGGAATATTGTTTGAAGGAGTGGCACAATTTTTTCTTAATTTTGTTTTTGAGCAATTTGACATATAAAAATGTTTGGTTGAGCAGGTTTAAAGTCTTGGGTCCTGATGGAAGCAACTATATGGTCAGTCCAGAAGCTCAGGTTAGTGGAAGCGACCCCGACGATGCTTGAATAGCCTTCATGCCTCAATTTTCTTTCTCTGTTTTTTTTTGGGGATCATCCGTTTTATTAGTTTAAGAGTCAGATCAATTTTTTATTTGAATTGTACATTCTCTACACCTTCCCGATCTTATTCTTCCCTTCTAGTTTTGATCTTATTTTGGCATAGTTGCAGCCAGAGATCAGTTTTGCAAACAGTATTAGAATGATTAATTACATCCTACATTCTCGTAGAATTTATAGTGATTTCTTTTTGTTTAAGTAGAGCTTGCATCTGATAGGAAATTAATCAGTTTGTTCTACGCCTACATAGTTTTTTTCTAGCTTTCATGTTTTACAGGTTGTCTATTTTTTGTCATGGCAAAGTGTAGTTCTTTTGGTGTGTTGTAGTGTGGTGTCGTCATTTATTGAAAGTCGTTGCCACTCTCTTTGCTATCAACATCACCTGCCAGATAAGTATTCACATAATCTAACAACTTTATGTCTGTCCTCGTAAAGCACAAAA
The DNA here is from genome assembly GCA_034768845.1 of Heliamphora exappendiculata. NCBI lineage: Eukaryota > Viridiplantae > Streptophyta > Magnoliopsida > Ericales > Sarraceniaceae > Heliamphora > Heliamphora exappendiculata. The sequence goes on along the minus strand of JAOTRH010000016.1, from coordinate 5,113,973 downwards.
GATGTACCTGTTGAACCTTTTAGATATCACAAAATCCATTTTACTGCATTCCAATACTGTTTTCTTAGGCTCTGAATAGGTGAATTTGGTTTATTGGTTTATTGGTTTATTTGACTTTGTAGTTTTTTCGTTTTTAGTGAACTTTTTTATCATTTAGTTAAACTATTATACTTTTTAGATTCATCTTATTGAAATGAGCCAGAAAAATAAAAAAATTTAATCAAAACATAAAAAAAATTCAGAAAAGACGAAAATAAGCAAAAATAAGCCAATAAGTCAAATTCTATGGTATTTAAGCAAAAATAAGCTAATAAGCCAATAAGCAACGTTTGTCCAAATAGGACCTTATATTGCTCGTGTATCTATTCACCACTCCCATTGCATGTGCAATTTTCGATATGTTGCAAATCATATATATATATATCTAAAAGGAACTTTACTCATATATATCTACTCTTATTTTGTTTTTGGTGACTGATCCTTAGTTAGTCTGAAATGACTAGTCAAGGGTGTGATTACAGATTTTACATTATTCATGTTGAATCTACTAAGCACTTTCTTCACACTCTCCCTGTAAAACCTTTAGAGTACCATTGGTTTCGTCCCTTGCAAACTGTTTTGATAGTTACCTTCACAATTTATTAACCTCCGTAATGCAATGACCTGCAACAAGCATATCATCCACATACAACAGTAAGATAATGTAGGAGTTATCACAATTATTAACATAACAACAATTGTTTGATTCCAACCTTGAATTGTCAATTTTTTTTACTATTCTACGGGTGTTTGTTTCAGCCCATATAAGTTTTTATTTTCAAATCAAGTTCTTTTTTCCCTATACTGTTAACTCTTGCAGTTGTTGCATGTAAATATCTTCTTCCAAGTTACGGTAAAGTGATCTTAACATCCAACTGCTCAAAATGTAGGTTTTCTGCAGCCACATTTCTCAACACAAGTCTAATTATTATCACCTTCACAATTGGAGAAAAAATATTAGTGTAATTAACACCTCCCTTCTCTTGAAATTCCTTAACAATCAATCTGGTCTTATAGTGTTTGCTATCATTATGCTCTTCCTTCATCCAGTAAACCTATTTGTTATATAAAGTTTTCTTTTCTGTTGGTAGTTCTATCAATTCTCAACTCTAATTTGTTAACAATAGATTCATCTCATCCTTCATGGCGAACTCTCACTTTATTGAATTCTGTAAAGCTTTAACATAGCTCTTTGATTCATCACTATCAGTAAGCAAGATATAAGATATAGAATACGGATAATGAGAAATGGTCCGGTGGCATGATGTTTCTAGAATACTTTCTGATAACAATTGCAGATGTTCTCTGTTCTACCTGTTGGTCCACATTTTCTTTGTCTTTTTTATCCTTATCTTGCACAATGCTTTTGGAGATATCATATAAGTTCAAGAACTCAAATTTCATAGCTTTTGGCATCACAACATCAAATTTTGCTTCTCTTCTTGTACATAACATGCTTGGATCATTTCAAAATCGATAGCCAAAAACGTCATCCTCATAACCGATAAAGAAATATTTTTTGGAATTAATTTGTAGTTTATTACAAGCATCAAAATCAATATGCACGTAAGAGACGTAGCCAAAAGCTTTTAGAAAGAAAAATTTTACCTCTTTTTTGTCTTAAACATATTCAAGAATTCTGCATGCGGTCATCGATTTATCAAGTAAGTTGCAGCGTTCACTACATTAGCCTTGAAACTTAGCTCCTAGCATGCTTATTAGAAGTTATATTCATATGCTCGGCCACGTCGTTCTGTTGTAGTGTTCCAAGAATAGTTTTTTGCCACTTAATTCCATTTGTATCACAAAATTATTTAAACCTCCCATCTATGTATTCTCCTCTATTATCTGACCTTAAATACTTTAACTTTAAACTCGTTTCAATTTCAAACATAATTTTTCATTTTTTAAAGGTTTCAAAGACATCAAATCTATTTTTTTCAGAAAATAAGTCCATGCATTCATGCTTGAATCATCAATGAAGCTGATGTAATTCCTTGAACCTTTAAGGGATGCAACTAGAGAAGGCAGCCACAAGTATGTGTATGTATGCACAAATTCCAAGATTTTAGATTTTGGTGTTCTGTTGCCTTTCAAGAAACTGACTCTTTTTTACTTTCTAAAAATATAACCCTCACATATATCAAGCTAAACAGTCTTCGATTTTGGCAATTTTTCTTTATATAGAGGAACTCTTATTCCTTTTTTACTCATATGACCCAACTTACGGTACATAGGTTTACATCAGCACTTGCATCAGCAATTGCAAATGTTTTTCTTGCACGTAAAGTTATGTATAGTGTACACGTTTTGGTAACACGTGCAACCACAATAGCTCCGTTGGTGATCTTCTTCCAACAAATGTTACTACATACCTTTCATCATTAAGTTGTCCAACAAAAATCAAATTCCTCGTTAACTTAGGAATGTGTTGGACATTTTGTATCAACAGTATAGACAATGTGTAGGGCATTTTGTATCAACCATATAAACCCATTAGGCAGCTTGCGAATATTATTTGTATTCACGATATCCAAAACTTCTCTATCATCTAATACATCTTCCTAAAATCACCCGCCACACAATTCTTAATGATTTCTCAGTGTGCTGTATTATGAAAAGGTGTTTCTGAATCCAGCACCGAAGAGTCTACGGGACTGTTAACTGAGTGAAGTAAAGCATTCTGTCAACGGGACTATCAACTGAGAAAAGTAAATCATTTTGCATATCTTCTATTATAGCATTGGAAGAATCATTGTAAGTCTTCTTCATTAGTTCCTTGCAGTTCTTTTTAAACTGATCAATTTTTTAGCAATTCCAACATTTAGGTTGTCATTCAAATTCAAATTTATATTTTCTCGTCTTTTTTGGACTTTGATCTGTCCTAATCTTAATTTATGTCAAATCCTCTACCCATTGCCTTCACATTTAATGCAGAACCAAAATGAGAATAAGAACCAAAGACCTCACTTGCATCTCTCACGCTAATATCCTTTATTAGAATCAAATCTCAAACATCGTACTTGAGTTTATTTTTTTTCGACGGAGTTGCTTACTGCTGTTCTTATCGCCTTCTAATTGTTTGGCTGTGAAACCAAAACAATAAAGCGCGTATCTTATTTGCAAAATCAAACTCCACAAAAGACAATTGATCTATGATAGTATTGAATTCATTTTGTGCAATAGGAGTACCTTCTGCCATGTTAAGTTTAAATAGTTTTTTTTGTCATATGTACCTTTTTGTTAATCGGTGCTATTTCATACATAGTCGACGAAGGCACCATCAAATTTGTTGTGGTTTTCTCCTTCACAACGTTATGCACAGCTGATCTGGATAGAATAAAACAAATAACCCCCAGTGCCTAACTATCGAGTAGATTTTATTCGTCATTTTCCATGCTCCTCTGGTTTCATATCTAAGAAAGGCATATGTAACTTCTCCCATAGAGATAATCTCGATTTACATCCTCTAATACACGTAATTTGTTCCATCAAACTTCTTAATTCCTATTGTCTTTCCTTCTTCTTCTATCATCGCTACCACTCGAACTAGCAGTTCAGTTATCATTTGTTAATATAGAAACAAAAACAACAATGAGAAAGAATAACGTAATTACACACATAGAAGACACAATTTATATGATTCACTCAAAACTATGACTACGTTTACCTGGAGTTGCAACGATTTCACTATTAAATAAGGTAATACGATAAAAAATGTCAAAGTCTCATAGTGCCTCTAAAACAAATTGAGTCATAGGTCGAATGCCTCCATAATAACCAAGCATTGCGCGCTTATACGATTTATCAATTTTGAGACGCGGTAATATGAGCATTAGCTAAAAGGTAGGTATGACCATTATAGATGTGGCACTTGTTTCGAGAAATGGCTATTTTAGCATGTGCTTCGTCTAGTTCTTTTTATAGATTTTTTGGCTTTTTTAAAAAAGTAGATAGAAAGAGATCAATTAATTATAACGGGAGGCCAAACAAATTGGTTTTTTAAGAAGTTTTTAAATAAAAAAAAATTTAAAATAAGTTAGGCCAAATATAAGCTCAATTTCTTTTTCCATTTCTATCGATGTTCGGATGGTTTCCGACCATTATAGATGTGGCACTTGTATATTTGTTTATTTTGTTTTACTTATTTTATATTTTGTATTTTTTTCTTATTTTGATAACTTATTATATTTTTGAATTATTCTTATTGAGACGAATTAAAAAAATAAAAAAATAAAAAAATAAAATGAAAGTAGGAAGAAAATTTATACAAGACCAGAAAAGCTAGTAAGCCAAATTTCTTTTTTCTTATTTTAATTTTTAATAATTTTTTTTTATCTTTGGATAAAAAAAATCCTTCTTTCTCTATAAAAGTAAAAAGAGAAAATCTAGAATGTCCCAAACTAGGGCTCAATTGACATCCCTAAAGCCTTGTTTGGCTTTCGCCTTCTGATTTTAATATAGACTAAAAATTTTTTTGGATTAAAGTCTAAATAAGCTTTTAACCTCTTTTATCAACTCAGGTTTTTTCCTTTTTGCATATTAAATTTTAACTTTTACCTTTTTTATTAACTCAAAATACTTTTATATATTTTTAAAATTATTCTAACTTTTATTATATATATTTATTTTTATTAAAAAAATATGTATTTTTAAAATTTACTCATTAAAATTTATCAAATGAGATTCATATTTAATATATACTATGTGAAAATAAAAGAAAGAATTTATAACAATTTTTTTTGAGTTAAGATATTTTGGGCTTATTATCTTATTATATTTTGGCTTAAACTCATTTGAAGGGAGAGAAGCTTTTAGCTTTATGCCACCTTTAAAATTCATAAAATAATTTTTTTATATCTAACTTAAATGAATTAAAATTGAGTTACCAAATGAGACCTAATTAGCTTTAGGGTTCATTTTTATATATTTGTTCCTTATTGAAAGGAGTAATTAATTATTCGATTGTATCAAAGAATTAGATAACATTATTTACGTGATTTTTCTGTCAAATTATATAATAAAAAATACTGTGCATAAAACAATATAAACTTACATTTATCGAATATGTAAAAAAAAAAGCATAAATAACCTACTTATATATCGTACATTCTCATTTACTAAAATAACCAAATCGGCAATACTCGAAATCACCAATAATTTTCCTATTGCAAGGAGTAAGGCACCTAATAAAATAACTTTTTTTATATGGTCTATTTTATTTTTGAGTGAAAAATTTTACGATAAATTAAATAATAATATTTTTTAAATTTATCTCGTTACAAAACACTAGAAAAATAAAAAAATTTGACCAATAAATAAAAAAAATTCATATAAGATGAAAAAGTCGTTTTAAGACTTTTATGTAGGTTATTTTTATTTTTAGTAAAATTTGTTTAATCTTTTTCAAAACAGTTATATTTTTAGATTTATGAAAAATATTAGCTCAAAAATTCAAAAAAGTTTATAAAAAATGAAAAAAATTACAAAAAAATGGATACAAAAGTTAAACCAAACGGAGCTTAAATTTAATTGGAGCTGGTCAACTAGGGAAGGTTTTTTAAAGGCAGTAAAGTCAAGAGAGTCAGGCATGGACTATAAAGTGACGTCAACTCTATTAGTAGAGTTTGCAATTCGTGATGGCCCTTCATCTAGAAAGTTCAAACTTTCTACGAGTATATTCGTCTTCCTGACATTCGTATGAGCCGGAAAAATTAAGTAATTATTTAATATTTTTGAAATATTATATGATATTATTTATGTATATTTTTACTTAATAATAAAACAAAAAATTAATTCTATGAATAAAACAATATCGATCCATATTTGTTGAGTAACTGACAGATAAAAGTGATGCTCTTAATATGCATGAAATATTTTTAATTATTAAAAATATTATATAATATCGCTTATATAATATTTTAAAAGTACCGTATAATTTGCCAAAATTGTGCTTAAATTAATGTATGATTTAGAATTATATATGCGGATATTGTATATGTAAAATCAATGAGTTATTAAAGGGTTAACAATTCATTGATTTTTATAGCACAAATTTTGTTTTATGCCAGGAGACTTAAATATATTATAAATTTAAAATAAAAAATTAAATAATTATTCAATAGTCTCAAAATATCGTCTGATATTATTTACGTAGTGTTTTGACTCAACAATGTAACAGAAAATTAGTACTTTGAGTGAAATTATATTAGCCTACATTTATTAAGTAAATAAGAGATAAGAGTGATGCTCTTAATATGTATCAAACATATTTATTTGTCTAAGATATTACATAGTGTTGCATATATAGTACTCTAAAAGTATCTTATAATTTGTCAAAATTATGGTTAAATTACATATGTGTATATATGTATATATAAAATCAACAAGTCATTATAGCCTACACATTTTGTTTTATGGTAGACTTAAATATATTATAAATTTGAAGCAAAATCAATTAAAAATATGTATCATATCCAACAAGACATTTTCTCAAAAAAAGAGAAAAATGAGACATACTTATAAATACCGTTTCTCATAAACAATCTGTAATTTAGTATATATAGTTATATATATAAAAAATAATAATAACTTTTAAAATTGTATAAATAAACTGATATTTAAATTAATAATAAAACTAATTTGTTAAATGCAAGATTAAAACAGTTTGTAGAACAAGAATAAAGAGAGACGAATGCAGAACAAAAAATAACAGTAATGTAATTAAAACGTAAAACTCACAATACTGCAGATTCAAAACAAAATGAAAGTAGACTAAGGCAAGTGAATGATACTTTGTCCTTAAAGCAGATTCGCCCCTTGCTGTGGTGCTTACGGATTCGAACGTCTATCTCATAAAAATACTTAGTCTCTTGCACGCAAAAGAAGTATTTGCAATTTGCGTGCTCTGCGAATCGAAATAGTGATTGAACCTTCTCAATGGACGGAAGCAGACGCAGAAAGGAAAAAACTATTTTTTGAATGACGCTGGGGTTGTTAATTTAAGATTGAAGAAGCACCTATTCGGACATACCCGAACCGATGCGAACCAATAAACCAAACAAGTGCACCTATTCAGAAAGAATCACCTGGTTCTAAAATGGTAATAATTGACAACTTTTAATAAATAAAATTTTGCCAAAAAATATAAGATCCAACCGTTGACCCGGTTGGGTAGGTCAGTCGATCGGACGGGTGGGCGGCGACGCACGTGTGTGATTATGATCGAACCCACCATTTGGTAGGTCGCGTGTGATTAGGATCAAACCCATCATTGGGTAGGTCCTCTCCCTTCCACAAAATTGGGTACCCCCAAGGGGTCCAACCCTTAGCCTAAAGTTGCTTTATATGTACCCACAAAGTTTTGCATAAACTTTCAATGTGGAATAAGACTTGTTGTCTTCTATATTACCTCATTCAACCACATGACTTTAGAAGTCATTTTCTCATTCAATACTTAATGGTTTTGATCAACCAAATACATTTTCTTAATGTACTCACGGCGATGAACGCAACACTAACCCGACTCATCTTAATCGGTGTATGAGTCCCATATAAAAACTAGCACAAAATTTGTCAAAATTTAAGCTAATCAAAACCATCTTCTTAACACAATCATTTTTGCAACAAAAATAAAATCAATAATTTTGGTCGGTTTTTCGGTTACTTTAGTTTAATTATTTAATTTTGAATTTGTTAAAAAGGTGAAAAAAATGAAAGAATAAAATTATCTTTGCGTTTAATTTTCTTTTTTCATTTTAATGTTGTCTTTTTCTTGTCATTTAATTTCTCAACAAGCCTAAGAATCAAACATCAAACATTAACATAAAAGGAAAATACATATATGCCTATGTAGTAACTAAAAAGTTTGGTTGCCTTTAGACTATGTTTAGACAGGATTTTTTTTTTTAAAAAAAACAACAAATAAGTATTTTCTTTTTTTTATTTTTTGGCCTAAATCTTTTATACTTTTGGTCCATTAAAAAGTATGGCTTTTTTGGCAAAGGTAAAAAAAATTCAATTAAAATAAAACAAAAACTTGAGAGTGATTTTTTTATCATCTATTTTTTTGGTCAAAGGTGCTTCCACTCTTTTTGATTTTCTGATTTTTAATAACAAGATAAATATAAAAAGTATATCTGTTTATCCTAACATAAAAAAATATTTAAAAAAAAGAGCCATATAAAAAATACTATTCTAAAGGCTGGTGTTTTCCAATTCTCACAAAACTCAAACCCTTTAGGTTTGTTGGAAAAAAAAAGATTATTTTGGCCCCCATTGGTAATTAGCTTATAAGTTTTTTTTTTTGGTTGTGTTTTTAACTAAAAAAATTAAATCAGGTTTAAAGTAGATTCTTTGGTAACATAGTTTTTAAGTAAATTTTTTAAAAATTAGTTGTCTAGGTAAAAAGTTAATTTTTTTATTTTTTTGTTCTTTTGTTTAAAATTGACAATTTTATTTTTTTATATATTTTATATTAATAATTATATATAGTTGGTAATTATAACAAATAAGTTATAAATGAGATGTATTATTATATTTTAAAATATATAAAAATTTAAATAAAATATTTTAAAATATTTTATTTTAATTTAATTTTTTAATTTTTTAATTTCTTTTATCAAACAAACAATTTTAATTTGTTAACCAAAGTTGAATTTATTTGGTACAATGGATGAATCATAAATCTAATTAGGAATCAATGAGGCTGCTCCAATTTTTTTTTGAAAAGTAGAAATGTTGACTCCTTGTACCATCCCAAAGACATAAATATAGTGATAATTATTTATTTATTTATTTTATTGAGTTTTTTTTTTATGTTTTAGTCATGTTAATACATTTTTTCGATTTTCTCTTCGAGACGAACCAAAAGAGTAATTTTTTTTATCAAAATTATTTTTAAAAAGTTTAGAAAAGATAAAAAACAAATAAATAAATTAAATTTTATATTGTTTATTTTTATTTTTAGTGATTGTTTTCTTTTTATTTATTTCATCCAGACAATTCTAAATAATAATAAAAAATCAATCAAAAGACAAAAAAAATCAAAAACAAAAATAAGTAAAATTTTTGAAATTTACCAAACTGGGCCATAACGTGTGTTGTTGTAACAGAAATTAACAACTTATATATCATAGTTAAAAAAATGTAATTGAAAACATATTTGTTTAAATTTTTATTTTTTAAAAAATAAATTAAAAGCTAGAATTTATTTAGAAACAAGCATCTCGGTAAAATAGGAGTGTAATTTGGGTCCGGTCCGGTCGTTGGGCCCGGCCCAGTCGTGGATCAGGCCGGGCCGGGCCGGGATTTTTTGCCATGGGTTCGGCCCAGACCCTAGGATTAAAGGGCTCGGGTTTGGGCTATAGGCCGACTCATTTTTTGGGTTTTTTTAAATTTATTATATTATTATAAGTGTATTATATTTTAAAATTTTAATCCAGACTGTTCATCCACAAAACTAGCCATTTGAAGGGGAGAGGGTCGGGTGGGTTGGGCCAGGCCCAACAGCTAGCCCGGACCCAGGCTTGTGGCGTGCCTACGGGGAGAGAGCTTCGGGCCTTTTTGGGCAGGCGAGCTTCAGGCCGGGCCAGCCCAGCCCAGCGGGCTTTGGGGGGCAGCCTAGGCTCGGCCCATGAACAGTAGCGGGCCGGCCAGGCCCGAGTTTCAACAGTGACAGGCTTCGAACGGGTTTTGGGGCCCCATCGGGTCTCGAACCATTTTTACACCCCTACCGGTAAAATAACTAACACCCCAAAATTTAAAAATCATGTTGAATGTGATGCATAATTTTGAATATGGTATTAGATAGTGTACCGATTTTTTTATTGGTATAGCAAGTACTTGTATCGGTAAAATATCAGGTATTATTTTGAATTTGTTGCAATAAAATATTATATATATATATTTTTAAAATATTGTTCAATAATAAATAAATTAGTATAACAACATTATTTATTTAAAATAATATTTTAATTAATTAGTCTAAATTAAATTTTAATCTTATTATTTAGTGAGATAGCTAATTTAAAAGCAATAAAATTAACATGTAAATTTTTTAATAATAATTTAACATTGATAAGTTTTAAAACTCTCCTTTTATGTTGTATTTGATGCTTGAATTAGAGTATAAAAATAAGTAAAAATTATTATTTTTTAAAATAATTATGGACCGGTACATATCTGGAATTACCCAGTATAGGTCAGTACAGACTAGTATGTACTGGTCGGTACCAGTTGATTCAATACGGTATTGACAACTATGGTATGAAGCACACTCAACAATGTCAAACTAGCAGGATCCCTACTGAATTTTTTATAGAACAGTTCAGCAAATTTTTGATCATTTATCCTACCTATACTATATAACATAAAACAAATACTTCACTAGGTGTGAACTAAGCCTACTACCGCTTTTATAACCGTTGGAAGACTTTTGTAACTGCCACGGTTTTATTTTTTTTTAAAAACTTGCACTCCTCTCTATTCCTTGTCTTTTTCTACAACTCTGAAACCCTCATTCAATTTTGTGTAACAGTTCCATTTTTCCTCAAATTTTCCACCTCTCTCCCTCCGCGCTTCCAAAACTCTTATTTCAAGTATTTCTTTTGACTTATCTTTTTCAGATTCAACACTTTTCTTACTACAATGTAACAATTGAATATGCATAACGTGTGCCACGAACACTAGTTTTAGGCTTTTAGCTATATGAGCAGTTGCAACTGCCTGTCCAAAATGCTTATTGGGTTTGAAATTATGAGTATGGAGCGTAATGCAATCACTACCTGTTCCATGTCTGCAGACTCGTTATTCTTAAGTTCAGGCTCAGCATCTTTTTGCCCATCATTAGCTTCATTTTCCTCATCTGTGACCATTTTGTCCTCTTTGGCTGCTTCATCATTTGTCATGTCATCATTACCAATTTTCAGATCTGCAGGAAGCTGGCCTGATTTTAATGCCTGCAGATCATAATTTAACCCAGCATGAAAATCGTCAGAATGTCAAAATTTAGAAAATGACAAACTTAGCTACCAAATCAATAACAATAATAAATACTTGTCAAAATCCACCTCATGGGCTAGGAGAGAAAGCAACTAAAAAATAGACATCAGTTGCCAATTGGGCTCACCTTTTCAAGCCTTGCTACCTCTTCAAGAGTTTGGGAATTAACAATAGCAGCCTGCAAGACAGTGTTAAACATATATTAAACAGTAAGCAAACTGCTAGCTCATATAAAAGCACTATGGTGCAAAATGAAATTTCTATGAAACAAGGAGAGGATCAAGATCATACGTTGCATGATTTTGGAATTAAATATTAGGAAAGATTGAGTCAATTCCTAGCAAGGACAAATCACAATTGTAGTAGCTAGGGCAGTAAAACTCAATCCATTTGATCTACTCAGTAATCACGGATTCAAGGGAAAGATTGACAGAAGTTTGTATACTAGATTTAGAATCATTAACTGTTTAAATATGGAAAATAAAAACCTTCTACTATTCCAATCCTAATGAAGCATTTCTTCCTGTCTAGGATTCTGCTGTACTTCGTCAAATTATGGAATCAACAGACTAAAGGAAAAAGGAGAGAGAACAGAAAAGAAAAAAAAAAAGGATGCAAGCACCATGATACCTTGATTGCTATAATTTGCTCTGGTGTAGGAGCAACTGTTTTAGGTGTTTGCTCTTCCTTTGGAACCTCTGGTGCACTTGGAGCTTCACTGGGTACAAATGTCTTTGCAGATTCCTTTTGAGCAAGCTCCTCAGCCTCTTGTGATGAAAAGACACTTCTTGCCTCAATTCGTTCCTACATCAACAACAACAACAGAAAAGAACATCATAATTCAAAAGCAAAGCACCTAAGGTATCAAGACAACCCAATTACAACAACATAAAAAGAAAAAAAAGTATAAGATAGGAAATATGAAACTACAATGAATGACAAACCATAATACAGAAAATGAACCTGTATTTGGTTTAAATACAATGAAAATCAAGTACGAAACTACATACATAAGCATGGAAATCTCCACAAGCAGAGAATCAGAATTTGCCTCCATACACTAGTAGATAAAATATAGATATGTTGGCAATGGATAGCAAAACAGTACAATGGATCTAAAAATACAATCAATTCAGAAAATAGTTTACTTCATTATACCTTAAAGATTATTCCACCAACAAACGTTTCAAAATTAAACCTTCACCTTCAACGAGAGGGTGCTCCATCTGATTTCCATTAGAATTTCTAAAATGCATCTTCAAGGAAACTAAAAGCCCGAGGAACAAAAACATAAATAGTAGGCACACTGTATTCAACAACCATAAAATAGCATTAAGACAGCTAGTCCCTAGTATCTCCCATCTTTCCTTTGCTGACCATTTGATTTTGTTTGGGAAGGGGTACTGAAGCACGTGCACGTTCTATGGGGGATTTTTCGTAGCTTCAGGGTCGAAAAACATCCAACAAATCCAACATTCAAAACATCAGTAACATAAGACATCCAACAATCCCTAACATCTCTACTTTTGAAAGTCATAAAAGGGAAAATCTAAGCATTTAGTCCTACACTTCCACCAATCCCTAAGGTCCTAAACAACACTGTCACCATCAAGCAAATAACTTGTTTCTCCGATTTAGGCCATGGTCAGTTGGTCATACAAAATTCAATGAGCTGCGAGGTTTAGTTATGAGCTATGATTTAACAGTGCTAGATCTTTCCTACGACACATAAATTGATGGTTGAGATCAAATCTTGATGGTAATAGGGAAAAAGTCAATGCCTCACGCTTAAGCCTGATGAAAGAGCACCTCAAGCACTTCAACTTGGACTCACCATATCAACATACCTGAAGCCTCTTGAAGCATTGAGGCTATTCTTGACTCTCAACTCGCTTCCCACCTAAGTGGGGCTGCGAGGGAGCGGTTAGGTCCACTTTTCAAAACATTGATAGTTGGAGAATCGTTTTCTGGGAATGTAGAAATTAGATATGTCATGTGCATGATGGGTATCTTAAAAGGTCATTTTTACAGGAGGGGCATTGCTTGGCATGTAGGCAGCGTGGCCACTCGGTTAACTTTTCAATGAATCCTTGGCTGCTGGATACTCTTCTTCTTGATCATGCCACACAGAATTTAGAGAGGCGGATTGTGAATCCAATGACTGATTATTGGTTGTCGTGCATGGATCAAGATGGGTATGAACTAGTGGATTTTCTTCCAGGAGCTTCTGAGTGCCACTAGTGAAGCATGAGGAAAACAAGGATATTCTAATTGGGAAAGCTTCTTCTAATGGCCAGTTCAGAAGTTCTCAGTGAGGACATCTAATGATTTTTCTCATCATCTCAGAAATCCCACAAGAGAGGAGCATGGAGATATGTGCAGAAGACTGAAAGTGCACCAAGATGGAAATTTTATACTGGGTTGGTGAACCAGGATCTTGTGGTAACAAATCTCAAAGAGGACAAATGATTGGTAATGATGCAACTTATCCAATTTGTGGTGGGTGCAATGAACCAATCTTACATGCAATCCCAGATTGCGGTTTGGTTAAGCAGACGACTTGGCACACATTAGTGCAGGGGGAACACTGGACAGCTTTCTTCATACTTTATTAGCGAATATGGGTGGAGTCAGTAGACAGCAACATGCATGTTTAGTTTTGGAGGCAGGAAGCAAATGCTCCTTGTAGTATCATGTTTCAGGATGCTATTATTTTAGTTGGTTTTTGGAGGAATAAGCAGCAAAATGAGGAAATTTTGTCCAACCAAACAACACGGTTGACCTGATTAAGAAAAGAATGAATGAGAATGGAAAAAGAATTTCACTCTTATCAGAAAGCCATGGAAGGCTCATGTGAGGTGGCTTCCAAGATCCACCCCTCAAAATTGGGTCAAGGTGAACGTGAACGGATCAGCTATTGGTCGCACTAGAATAGCAGTAGCAGGCAGGCTGATTAGGAATGAACAAGAACCCTGGATTGCAAGATTTCAATGTCAATTTGGATCAGCTAATGCACTGGTTGCTGAGCTATGGGCTATTTGTAAGGCTTTGTGGTTGGCTACAATGGACGGCTTCAAACATATTCTCGGGTCAGATTCTATGGAGGCTATCGGCTCAAAGCGACCTTAGTCTTGGATTTTACCTATCTTCATTGCCTGGATCAACAATAGGATATAAAACAACCATTTCATATTTGTGTTTCTTAGTTAGACAGTTGGACAAAGCGACATCAGACCCAGAAGCACCATCAAACTTCCTTTTCCAATATGATTTCTAACCGACACTCATTTTGAAGTCCTAACATTACTCTACTTAAACCCTAATTGTTTTGACAAATAGCTGGTCTCACTTTGTGGGCTGATTTCAATTCCAACTTTGATACCAAAACAAACTAAGTCGGAATTCCAACTCTGATATGATGCTAAAATACTTGTTAAAAGACTGAACTTCTAACCCTTACAATTGAAATGTGGTCGAGTAGCATACGAGCATAACTAACACATGTTTGCCACCAAATAGAGCCCCAGCGTTTGGAAGCTAAAATAAAAATACATAAGTTTCAAATAAAAACAGACCGAATACATTGTATAAATATATTGGGTTTTTACATGCCTTGAACCAAAAAAATCTTCCCCATTCCCACACCCAAACATGCTTCTGCATCTACTTCCAGTTCACACTGCTGATCAGGTTCTGATCCAAATCTCCAACCAAATGTTTTTAAAAATATGCATAGGAATTATGTTTGTAAGTCACAAAATCCAAGATTAGAACCTGAATGCATTTTTAAAAAATAAAAAATCATGTCGCCTTAAAAAAAAGACACATGCACAGTTTCAAGAAATTAAGCCCTGACATGCTTAAGAAGGTTAATAACAACAAATAAGTGAATGATAACAATAAACTGACCTTATGTTTCACTTTTTTGAAGTCCAGCAAGCGCAATGATTTCAGTTTGTGGATGACATACAAGCGGTAATTTGGCTTCTTTGTAATATTATTATCAAGAAGACTGAGGAACTGCAACTTAGGAAGTGATGCAAGCGGATCAATCTCAACCAGATTAGTTAGTCGATTGTTAGTAAGAACCAAAGTATGCAATTTTGGCAAAAACTCTGCAAATTCACAGAACAAAACAAGTCAACCTAAACCCATCAAGAAAGCGAGGGGGGAAAAAATAAAATGAATCAATGACCTGACCTCCAATGTTCGGATTGATACGCGTAATTCTATTGTTGTTAACTAATAAAGTTCCAAGCCGACTAAGATAAGGAAAATTTTCGAGCTTAACTATCTCATTGTCGGACAAATCAACAGTGTCAAATTGATCCTGCATTAGAAAAAAAAAACAGCACGGAATTCAATAGTACCAAACAACCGATTGAAAGCAAAAATGAACTCTAGAAAACATAGTTATGAATACTGCACCGTACCTGCCTGTACGAGCTGGTATGCACCGTTTTGGAGGAAAACTAGCACACTAACTACTTAATTCCATACCGTTAAAAACACCAGTCCATACCGGTCGTACCAGACAATACTGGGCCGTGGCGGCTCGTACGGAATAATACTGGTATGGTCCATAATAAACTTGGGAAAAACAGTTTTTACTCTTTTTTTTGTTTCTTCTTTTGTTTGCTTCTTTAGTTCTTTTATTCTCTGATTTGATATTCAAATATAGGATTAAAGGAGAGTTCTAAAACTCGGCAATGTTAATTTATAATAAAGAAATATTAGTTATTATATTTATATCCCTTTTAAATTAGTTATCTCATTATAAATAATAATTTTTTAAAAAAAATACGCTGATTAATTAAAATATTATGTTAGAAAGTGTTTATGTTATAGTAATTGTTATTGTTGTACAATATTTTTTATAAAAAATATGTGTAATATTTTATAGATAAATCCAACTGGTAGCGGTACAGTATTCAAAACATTGCTAGAAAGTTGAAGTATATCAAATTTTAATTTATTATTAAATCTCCAGAAACTAAACTCACCTCTGTAGCGCCCAAGTTTTCTATAACAGGAATCTTATTCCCTACAGAAAGAAAATGTACAAAGAGCACAAAAAAAGGCATGTAAATAAGTAAATTAATATTGCAGAAAAGAAAAAGGAAAAAAGAAAAGGAAAAGGAAACATAACACAGAGAGATCCGCCGAAAAACAAATAAGCTTGCACGGATAGCCAGACTATCGTGAAAAGGGAATAGGTAAAGTCGATGCAATACTAGATTTGACCAAATACGCGTCTCAACGGAACAGTTTCAAGAAAATTAGGGTTTCAAAACCAAATAAATCGAAGATAGATTTGGAAATAAACATCAAAATATATCTGTACGTAAAGGTAGAAGCAGGAAAGGGGCTAACCTCGAAGATCTAATTCGCGCTCTCGAATCGCATTGAAGAAGTGAGGGCTCTTCCAGATCAAGTCTGCCGTTAATCTCACCATTTTCTTCTTCCCGTTCTTTCGTTCTTTCTTCTCCTCTTCGCTCACTCTGTGTTTGAACTTCGGAATCCGAACAGAGAAAAACCCCAGCTGCGGGTTTTGAGACAAAAGTAACAGCATCAGTACGAACAAAAGGTGGTAATTTACCCAAATACCCCCCAATAAGATTTCCAATAAGCCTGCCTTATTTATGTATTTTATTTTACTTTTTTAGGCTTTAATAATTTTTATAAAACTATTTTTTTTTCTCATTTTGATAAGCTAAGAAAAAGTGAAGAATTCAGTAAAGACAACAAGAAGTTAGGTTTATGTCATTTATTCTTTTAGTAAAAAATTGCCTTTTGATAATAGCTTCTTTCTTTTTCAATTTATTGCTTATTTTATTGAGATAATTCAAAAAATTAAAAAATCTTGTCTTATTTGGATAAATGACTTATTGGCTTCTTTAACTTATAAACAGTCAAATAAGTAATTTCGTTTGATTTACTAAATAAGTAAAACTTAAGCTAATAAACAAATAAGTTAATAAATTAAATAAACAACTTTTAGGCAACTTTTAAGTTAAATATTATTGCTTATTTAAACAAATAAGTAAAAATAAACTAAATAAGTATAAATAAATAAATGAGCAAATAAGCCACTTAAAACTCAAGATAGCCAAACGAACTTATTTATTTTTATTTTTGCTTACTTCACAATAAACAAATAAGCCATTTATCCAAACAGCTCTTATCAAAAGATCAAAAAAATAAAAAACAAAAAACAAAAGAAAGTAAAAAAAATTGTAAAACTTATTTCAAATGGAGTTTAAACAATTAGGTTAGATTATGAGGTCATAATTAGGTTAGATTCTGAGGTCATAATCAAACAAAATTCATCCTCAATATCAAATTATATAAAATTTAATTAAAAATATAACATTATTTTTTTAACTTAGTTTCCGTTTGACAACTTGACTTTAAACCGAATTTTTGAATTTAATTAAGACAAAAAGCTAAAAATTCATTTGATTGATAAAACAGTCACTAAAAAAGCCAAAAAAAAAAAACAAATAAATCCCCAAAAGAATTGACCAATTTAGGGTATGGTTATTGAGTTGAAATTTGTGTTTAATTTTATATGTAAAAAAATAAAAATAAAATTTATTATTAAAAAAGTCAAAAAACTAAAAAGCTAATAAGATAAAAATTGAGAATTAAAAAATAAGACTTTTTAACTTTTTTGGCTTTAAGCCAAAAAGTTCAAAAATCCAAAAAATCGACTTTAAGCCAATTTTCCAAACAAGCCCTTAAAATTATTTTAAATCAAATTTTTTGACTTATTGATAGTATTTGGCATTACTTAAACTAATAAATTATAAATTGTAACTTGTAACAAAAATTATAAATAATTACTACAAATTATTCCTTATAATTGAAATTAAAAAAATTAGTTATAATTTTTATCAGAAATTATGAGTGTTTAAAAAAACTTGGAAGTTGTAACTTGTAACTAAATTAATAGTAGACAGCTAAAAACTACTAGAAGTATTTTTGCCAAACACTCCTATTGCCTTTTAGCTTAAAATCACCCGTACAATTTACCAAACAAATTTTTTGCTTATTTGGCTTAAAATGACTTTAAACAAAAAAAAAACTGACTTAAAGTCAGGTTGCCAAAAAAAACAAAAACAAAAATAAAAAAGCTCCTAAAAAAGCCTAGACCAAACATATGCTTGCAAATAATTGAGAGCCATAATACAGAGGGACACATTGTAAGTTTATGAGAAGAAAGTGGTGGCCACACCACAAACACAGAAGTACAGATCACAAGATTGTCCAGCAGGAAGAAAAAAAGAAGAGATTGAAGCCCAACAGTCAAAAGGCAAAATTCCAATTCCTTCGAACATCTTCGTGCCAATTTGCATCAGCCATTGTGTGAAATAAATGGCAGACAGCATTAAGAAGGAGATCATATACTTATCGTAACAGAAAAATGCGAGGACCGGGCAGAGCAGAGTGTAATTCAGCTCAATACATGTAAGATGAATGATAGGCCGAGGCAACACGAGGGACGGTACCACCCGTTCGAGAACCAGCAAATGTTTCGCTTTCAACAATGGTATCGGCAAACTGATAAAGATCAGAGGTTGAGCTCCGAACACCAATAGACGACGAATGATTTGGCAACCCTACAAAGCCTTCCATCGATGGAGCTGGCCTGTACAGGCCATTACTAACCCCAAGAGCCATGGGCTCACCATAGCTTTGACTGACTAACCTTTCTTGGAAGGTCACATCCCCACGCCACCCGTAAGGCTGACTGTTGTTATTAATGACTTGTCCGACCCTATCAACTAGAATACCACTACGAACCCCGGCATAAGAACCTGTTGGCAGAACATCACCAGCCCCGGCTGACATGCCAGCTCCAACTCCAGCTGCAAGCAGACTAGGGCCAATTCTAGGCGACTGCCCTGCACTAGCTCCGTGCAGTACAGATGAATAAACAGGAAAAGTATTGAAATGAGGAACTACACTGTCCAAGTTCATTGGCGTCAAACCGTCATAAGATCTCTTGCCATCCACATAAGCAGCAGCCTTCTGCGGTTCCGGCCCTCGATCCACAAACCGTGTCCGTTTTACCTCTTGGCCTTTCAACTTCTTTGAGGACTCAGGTTCATCTGCTTTTCTTTTCAATTTGGCCTGCTCTCCAATTTTCTTATCCAGATCAGCAATATCTTTCTCCAGTTCAGATACCTTTTTATTGAGTTCCCACGCAGGAAGAGCCTTCAACGGATCAATTTTGTGATCTTCAAAACACTTGATTACGACTTTCAGATCAGCCAGATACCTTTTGTTTGCTTTGTTCTGCGTGGCATTATGAAATTGCTGAATCAGCAAACTTAAGTCCTAAGAAAATACAAAAAAGAGAAATAAAACTACAGCATACCACTGCTACATGTGAACCCTGCGATGCTTTTCTTGCTCTCTTCCAAGTTCCCCTTGACTCTATTATGAAAGATTTTAAAATTGTCTCAGGAGGGAACCTGCTCTCCACCCCAAAAGTATAAGCAATATCAACCGCTTCAACTCCCAATTTATGCTTCATCCCCTCAATTATATCTGTGAAAAATATTTATCATGACACAAGGCTGAAGTTTACAAGCAACCAAACTTATAATCTAGGTGTATTTGTATCCCAAAAAATAAAAAAATACAAAGAGCATGTGATGATACACTGCAAAGCATGCAACCAACCTGCAATTCAGATGTCAATGTGCCCAAGGCATTTCGCATCTTTGTAGGCAAATTATAAGATACTCCTGGAGTACCATGTAGGCGATGCCATGTAATACTACCGGCAAATGAAAATATTCGATAATACTAAGTGAGTCACCCTTGTCTTCCACTTATCCAATAAAGGTGGGTTAACATTGTTCTATCCAAAATATTTTCCGCTATATCATTGGATGAGAGTACCACATTGGCAATGCCACTCGGTACTTTGGAACTACCAAATAATTACTCATCGTTGTAAGGCTATGATTCATACCAACTCATTACACACTCAACAGTACAGGTTCCGTTCTCTATTACAAATATAGTTATCTGTTTCTAAATTATGCTTCGCTTGAAAACCAGACAGTCAAGGCCACCAATGAAATTGCACAAGTTTCATCGAATTAACAGAACTATAGATGGACAAAAAAAGACTATACGTGGACTTTGTTCATTATCCATGGACAAAGAGGTGGGTGTGTAAACAAGGAAAGATATACAATGATTGAAAACTGAAGACTATGCCCTGAGGAACACAAAAGAAAAGCCCTGAGGAAATATCAGTTACATATTAGATGGTAAAATTATCGTTATCAAAATCTTAACCATTCACGATTCGATTCAAGATTAATGCATTAATCGATACGAATTTGAGCAAATCTATTTGGTAATGAAATTGTGATAAATCTTACAATTCACGGTTCGATGCACAAGTCGATTCTCTACTTACGATTCATGAGCTTTTTAAAATGACTAGATTTAACAAATTTCGAGCCTCTTATTTATCACATTTTTCTTCTCTTTTTTCTTTGAAAATATTTTAATATATCTTAGCGTATTTATTGTGAAATAAGAATTAAACATGCATATTTTGTTACTTATTTGGTGATTAGCGAAAACAAGAACGAGATAGATCCAATAACCTTTAACCATTTTTCTTATTTCTCTTCTATATGAAAAATGTTTAAAAACAACTTTTTAGAATGTTTAAGATCACAATATCACTTCTAATAAATTATTTCTTGTTGTTTTAGTGAAACAAATAGAGTTTAATATCATATGGGTTGGAACATTAGACTTAACAGTTCCACGACTTCTTTGTTAAACTTGTTTTATTAGCAATAAATATTTTAAAGTGGTTAATATTTAATTTCTATTCTTTTATTCTACTCTCTTTGAGATTTCTTGGTCTATTTTTTGAATCCCAAAAAAGAATATACTATGATTTTAAAAAATATATAGTTGATTGGATTTGAGCCAAAATCTATCATAATTGCATTCTTATTGCACAAGTTTCACTGAATTAACAGAACTATAGATAGACAAAAAAAGACTATACATAGACTTTGTTCAGTATCCATAGACAAAGAGGTGGGTGAGTAAACAATGAAAGATATATATTGATTGAAAACTGAAGACTATGCCTTGAGGAACGCAAAAGAAAAGCCCCGCGGAAATATCAATTACATATTAGAAGGTATAATTATCGTTATCAAAATCTTAACAATTTATGATTCGACTCAAGATTAATGCATAAATCGATACGAATTTGAGTAAATCTATTTGGTAATGAAATTGTGATAAATCTTACGAATCACGGTTCAATACACAAGTCGATTCTCTACTTACGATTCATGAGATTTTTAAAATGACTAGATTTAACAAATTTCAAACCTCTTATTTATCACATTTTTCTTCTCTTTTTTCTTTAGAAAATATTTTAATACATCTTAGCGCATTTATTGTGAAATAAGAATTAAACATGCATATTTTGTTACTCATTTGGTGATTAGCGAAAACAAGAACGAGATAAATCCAATAACCTTTAACCATTTTTCTTATTTTTCTTCAATATGTAAAATGTTTAAATATATCTTTTTAGAATATTTAAGATCACAATATCACTTCTAATAAATTATTTCTTGTTGTTTTAGTGAAACAAATAGAGTTTAATATCATATGGGTTGGAACATTAGACTTAACAGTTCCACGACTTCTTTGTTAAACTTGTTTTATTAGCAATAAATATTTTAAAGTGGTTAATATTTAATTTCTATTCTTTTATTCTACTCTCTTTGAGATTCCTTAGTCTATTTTTTGAATCCCAAAAAAGAATATACTATGATTTTAAAAAATATATAGTTGATTAGATTTGAGCCAAAATCTATCATAATCGCGTTCTTATTGCACAAGTTTCATCAAATTAACAGAACTATAGATAAACAAAAAAAGACTATACATGGACTTTGTTCATTATCCGTGGACAAAGAGGTGGGTGGGTAAACAAGAAAAGATATACTGTGATTGAAAACTGAAGACTATGCCTTGAGGAACACAAAAGAAAAGCCCCGCGGAAATATCAATTACATATTAGATGGTATAATTATCGTTATCAGAATCTTAACAATTTACGATTCGATTCAAGATTAATGCATAAATCGATACGAACTTGAGTAAATCTATTTGGTAATGAAATTGTGAAAAATCTTACGATTCACGGTTCGATATACAAGTCGATTCTCTACTTACGATTCATGAGATTTTTAAAATGACTAGATTTAACAAATTTCGAACCTCTTATTTATCACATTTTTCTTCTCTTTTTTCTTTTGAAAATATTTTAATACATCTTAGCGCATTTATTGTGAAATAAGAATTAAACATGCATATTTTGTTACTCATTTGGTGATTAGCGAAAACAAGAACGAGATAGATCCAATAACCTTTAACCATTTTTCTTATTTCTCTTCTATATAAAAAATGTTTAAATACATCTTTTTAGAATATTTAAGATCACAATATCACTTCTAATAAATTATTTCTTGCTGTTTTAGTGAAACAAATAGAGTTTAATATCATATAGGTTGGAACATTAGACTAAACAGTTCCACGACTTCTTTGTTAAACTTGTTTTATTAGCAATAAATATTTTTAAGTGGTTAATATTTAATTTCTATTCTTTTATTCTATTCTCTTTGAGATTTCTTGATCTATTTTTTGAATCCCAAAAAAGAATATACTATGATTTTAAAAAATATATAGTTGTTGGATTTGAGCCAAAATCTATCATGACAAGAGTAAATGTATTTTCATTTAGATTACATAATCGTGTTCTTATTGTATAATTTTTGTTAATTTAATTATTTCATTTTAGAAATATAAAGTTTCTGACCATCATGTTTTTAGTCTATGTCAAATCTTACAATTCTCGATTTGATTTGACTAACGATTCACAAAACAAGAATTTTGATTCATGATTCGATAACTATGGGTATAATTGCTAGGGGATGTGACCCAAGGGGTTGGAACCAAGCCCTACTCCTTACCACCGCAGGAGTCAGAGTCTTGTGGCTTGAAGGTGGAGTAGACCGGTTCAGTTAGAAGGATACCATGATGATCAGTTCTTGTGCATTTGTGCATTTGTGAATTGTGACACCTCTAAAAAAATTTGGGGCTCCGTTGCTGACTCCTTCTCCCATCAGAGTAATGTCTCTCGTGTTTTTGAAATCTGAGAAAATTTTCACCACAAAGCAGTCAAGGAAGCCTTTATCGGAGTATTACACTATTTTCTTAAGAATCTTTGAAACCAATTACTGCAGTTATGACCCCTTACTACTTATCTCGGTCAGCAGCAGCGCCATTGGGAGGACTTTATGATTGCTTTCTTGTTATCGGGTTTGGACCCTTAAGTTATGTGGGTTCAAAGATCAGATTCTTACCAGGGAGATATTACCCACTGCTGCTAATGCCTACTCTCAACTTTTGCGCTCCTCATTGGGACAGGCTTCTTTTGTGGTTCGACCTGCCTTTTCTCCTTTGGAGTCCTCTGCATTGGTTTCTACTCGTGGTCGTAGTGGTCCACGTGGTGGATGTGGTGGCCAAAATGGCCGTGGTGGTGCTCATATTGGTGGTCGAACAGGTGGCCGAGGTGACCGTAAATGTGATCGTTGTGGGGCTGCTAATCACACTAAACCGTACTGTTGGAAAAAGTATGGGAAGCGCAGTTATGCTCATCAGGTTACTGATAATACTCCAACATCTTTTACTTCTTCTAACCAAGCAACCCCTAATTCTGATTCTCATAGTTCACTCACTACTCAAATTAGCAATCTAGTTCAGGCATTGCGTACCGCTTCTCCTTCTTCCAGTTCTACTGCTACTTTAGCTGATTCGGGTACTACTGTCTATGCTGCTCTTGCCCCTCTTTCATGGATTATAGATTCCGGCGCTAATTCTCACATATTTGGTAATCCCTCATTTTTCTTTGATTCTACTTGTCTTCAGCATAATATTATTTTAGCTGATGGTTCCTTTCACCCAGTCCGTGGCAAAGGGGTTCTTCGTCCCACTTGATCCCTTACTCTACTCGCTGGCCTCTATGTTCCTGATTTTCCGTTCTACTTGCTTTCAATTAGTTAATTGGCTAAAATTTTAAATTGTTCAATAACTTTTTCTTTTTCTTATGTTTTTCAAGATCCACAGATCAAGAAGATGATTGGTTCGGGGCACAAGAAGGATGGTCTCAACTATTTAAATGTTGAACCAACATCTCCCCACACATCCGCTGCCTTGAGTGATTATGTCTCTCCTCTTCAGTGGCATTTTCGGCTGGGATACACATCCTTGGCAAAACTGAATCTAGCCATTCCTACTTTGAGTTCTGTCTCTAGTTTGAATTGTGAGACTTGTCAGTTAGGCAAATGTCACCGTAACTCCTTTCTTTCTAGTAGTCATGGTCGTCAGTCTGTCTTTTAATGTAATCCATATTGATATTTAGGGTCCTTCTCGAACTCCTAGTACTAATAGATATTTTTATTTTGTTATTTTTGTTAATGAATACTCTCGTATGACTTAGTTATTTTTAATGAAAAATCGATCTGAGTTGCCTCTTATTTTTACCAAATTTTATAATGAAATTTTCACACAATTTAGCAAACAAATCAAAATTATTCGCTCTGATAATACTTTGAAATATATCCAGTAAATTGTTGACTCATTTTGTGTGGATCGTGATAATATTCATCAGACTACTAATGCCCATACCTCTTAACAGAATGTGACCGCTGAGCGTAAACATCGACACTTGTTAAATGTTGCACGTACTTTATTATGCCAAATGCATATCCTTAAACATTTTTGGGGTGATACTATTCTCACTGCATGTCATCTCATTAATCGTATGCCAACTGTTGTGCTGAACAATCAGTCACCTTTTTCCTTATTATACCCTGGTTTTTTGTTTATTTACTCATTCCTCGGGTATTTGATTGCGTTGCCTTTGTTTATGTTCTTGATCCCAGTCTTGACAAGTTATCTCCTCGAGCTCGCAAATGTGTTTTTCTCGAGTACTCCCGCACTCATAAAAATATCGTTGCTATCATCCAAAGTCTCGTAAATATTTTGTTAGTGTTAATGTCACGTTTTTTGAGTCGACTTCTTTCTTTACTTCTACTTGTCAAGACTTGTCCTCTGACCTTATCTCTTGTTGTGAGGTAGAGTTCACCACTCCTACGCTTCCTTTGCCACTTTTCCTATGCAGGTGCATCCTCCTCCTCTACAGGCGTACCACCGCTCTCAAAATCGGCCTACTGTACCTTATGGCCCAACCACATCATCTTTCTTGTCTGCGGTCCTACTTTCAGATGATGACATGCCTATTGCATTGCGGCGAGGTAAATATGCTTGTACTCAACATCATATCGCTCAATATGTCTCTTATGATCGTCTCTCTCCTTGTCTTTATTCCTTTGCTTGTACCTTGTCTACTATTTTTGTTCCTTCTTCTTATAAGCAGGTGATGTCCTTACTTGGATGGAAAGGCGCTACGACTAAGGAAATAAATGCTCTTCATCAAAATCAGACTTGGGAACTTATATCTCTTTCTCTTGATAAACAAACCATTGGTCATCGTTGAGTGTATACCATCAAATATCTTTCCGATGGTTCTGTTGAACGGCTTAAGGCGTACTTAGTGGCTAAATGGTACACTCAGACTTTATGGTGCTGATTATCTGGAGACCTTTTCACCCGCACATCTTAATTATGTTCGAATTCTTCTATCTGTGGTGGTTAAGTGTTTTTAGCCCTTGTATCAACTCGATATCAAGAATGCCTTTTTTCATGGTAATCTTCAGAAGGAGATATATATGAACCAACCACCTAGTTTTTTTGTCTTTGGCAGTAAGCATCTTGTCTGTCGTTTGCGTAAGGCTATATATGGTCTCAAGCAGTCTCTTCATACTTGGTTCGATCGCTTACGGTTTTTAGCATTCCTCTGCGGATCACGCTGTTTTTTTTCCGTCATGCCACTGGTGGCACCGTTATATTAATTGTCTATGTTGATGATATCATCATTTCTGGTGATAACTCTGCTGGTATTGCATCCCTCAAACGGCACTTAACCCAAACCTTTCACACTAAGGATTTTGGTGCACTTCGCTATTTTCTTGGCATTGAAATTACCCGGTCATCTCGGGGTCACTTTCTCTCTCAACGCAAGTATGTTCTTGATCTCTTGTCTAAAACTGGCCTTCTTGAAGCTCGGCCAGTTGATTCTCCTATGAATTATACAATTAAGCTATATGCTGATTCTGGCAATTTCTTTTCTGATGTTGGCCATTATCAACGCTTTGTTGGTAAATTAATTTATTTTACGATTACTCGTCCTAACATTACTTATGCAGTTGGTGTAGTTAGTCAGTTTATACATGCTCCTCGTCAACCTCACTTTGATTTTGTCGGATTGTGCACTATTTGAAGAGTGGACCCGGCCGAGGTTTACTCTATCGTCCTTCTCGCTCCTTGTCTGTAGTCGGCTTTAGTGATGCTAATTGGGCTGGCAGTCGCTCTGATCATCGGTCTACATTTAGCTATTGCACCTTTGTTGGTGGAAACCTGATTACTTGGCGTAATAAGAAACAGGCAGTTGTTGCCCGTTTTAGTGCTGAAGCAAAGTATTGTGCTATGGCCCATACTGGCTCTGAAATGTTATGGATTCGATCTCTTCTTGTGAATTTTGGCATTCAAGTTTATTCTCTGATACAACTGTTTTGTGATAATCAGGCCGCTATTTTCATTGCCAATAATCTTGTCTTTCATGAACGAACTAAGCATATCGAGATTGATTGCCACTTTATTCATGATTTATTATTGTAGTAGTAAATTACCACTCCGTATGTTTGTTCTGAAGACCAGTTAGATGATATTTTCACGAAACCCTTATCACGCTCAACCTTTCAGCAATTATCTTTCAAGCTATGCATATTTGATCTCTATACTCCAGCTTGAGGAAGAGTATTAGAGTAGCTATATTCTTATTTTATTGTTCTATTTATATTTGGAGGACTTTCTTATAATTTAGACCTTTATCACTTTAATATAAATACTTAGAGATGAAAGGAATCAATTAGAATCCTAAACCTATTTTCTTAATTTTCTCTCTCTCTCTCTCTCTTTCATTCCTCCTTCATAGCTAATCATAAAAACCTAAATTTTAGATTTCAACTACCACTTTGTGCAAATGTTTTTTCTTTTTTATATCAATTGATTGATTTCTTTTTCTTTTGTATGTCGATTGAGTCTTGTTTACAGTTCACCTACCACTTTGTGCTTCGTATTTCACAAAAACGTCTCAGGCTATGATATTGATCGCAATTGATTCGCGACTGGGATCATGCAATCCATATCAGAATTCACTACCTCTTTTGTGATTTTCTAAATAACCTTGGGAGCTAAGGAACCGATGGGTTCTTGATGTTTAGACGTGGTGAATCACCTCACATAGGTGGAAGGGGTGACTGTTAGGCCCACTCACGTGGGCTAAGTCAACAAAGGAGGTTCATGTTTGTCCTTTCAAAAAATGGTAGGCTTTTTCAGTGAATGAAATAAATAAAAGGACTATGAGACCAAAACAAAGGAAGTAAAGGGGCAACAAATCAAGCACGCAGCAGGCATAGCCACGACACGAAGAAAGCGCTGCAGGCCCACAATTGTGAAGTTTCTGGCATAACAGTGAATATTAAGGCCTATAAATACCATGGAGCATGGGTATAAGGTAGCGACTAGCAAGAGGTAATCAGATAAGAGATCAATTGGGAAAAATAGAGAGGCAGCCCCAGGGGGTTCCTGCTATGGGAAAACTGTGAGAGGAAAAGAATATCAGTGCATAGAAAGCCATGAGGCTA
Organism: Heliamphora exappendiculata; assembly: GCA_034768845.1. Classification (NCBI taxonomy): domain Eukaryota; kingdom Viridiplantae; phylum Streptophyta; class Magnoliopsida; order Ericales; family Sarraceniaceae; genus Heliamphora; species Heliamphora exappendiculata. The sequence goes on along the minus strand of JAOTRH010000016.1, from coordinate 5,086,038 downwards.
AGGGATCAAAAACACTATGAAAACCCTGGAGCAAGGGTTCAAACTTCGAATAGTAGTGTCAAGTTTTGAGTAATTTATTTTCCCCCCTCGTTGTAATATGTTTATCATTGTAGAGGAATGTCTCTTGCCCGGTATGCAAGCAACTTAGTGTCGAATCACGTAAATATTAGTATTTTTCTCTTTTGTTGGTATTTATTTTCTTTTATTATTGTACTTGGGTTTGCTTCTGTTTTCTTTTAGAGAATGGGTAAAAATTCCCAACAAGTTTAATTGTTTCATTCCACGGTGAGATCTTTCTCCATAGTCGCCTTCATTAATTAGCTAATATCCATTGCTCTTACTAAAAAGACTTCAGGAATAATAACACAATCCAACCTGAGAAAAACTTTAGTGTTGTAGCTAGGGGCGGAGGGGAGGGGAGACAGGTGCCACGATCCACCCCAAGTTATGGAATTTTACTATTTTCATATATATAATTAATACTAAATATATTACTTTGGGTCTAAGTGGCCCCTCCAATAATAATTAAATGTCATTTAAGTATGCTATTTTTATTTTTTCATTATCTAAATTTACAATAGTTCACTAGTTTGTTATACACATTGGTCTTGCCAAGCATATCACTCTATTTTTATAATCATTATTGTTATTGATTAAATTCTTAATGATTACATACATTATTCTAATTCTTACCAAAAATAAGTACTTAAATTTTATTATGTTTTTTTTTTTTGATGACGAAGAAACCACCTCAAAACATGGGTTCTTTGGACTCACTCCTAAAACGTAAACCTCCAGTATCAGTTAAGTCAGAACACTTCCAGCGAGAGTCGAACATAAAGCCTCCGAGTTTACGGCTGGTCCAATGACGACCTTAAACCGCTAGTAACTATTTGTGATGCTCTAATTAGGGTATAGAGATTGTTGCCATTACATTTTCAAATAGTTTCGCCTTTTGTTCAACTAGGCGAGACACATTTCAATGCCTCTTATTAACCTTTGGACCCCCAACGATAAAGTTTTGGCTCCGCCCCTGGTTGTAGCTTAAACATAAATCACAAATACTACATAATAACGAAGAATGAGAGCTCAATAACCTAGGCAATACCAACATTGAACAATTCCCATAGATAGGCCCATACCTGGAATCCTTGTGAGAAGAAGATTTGACCGCCGAAGGACATCAGAGATCTCATTCGCATTACTTGCCCGAATCAAATCGCTCACGTCTTCATTGCTAAATGTTTTCGGTATACCAAAACAACCAATCAAAAGAAGCAAACCCCGGGCATCAGCCTCGCAAGCTTTGATCAGACCACCTTCATTGTTAAGCCGCTTCTTCCACTCCACCGCTGCCGACTCCGCCTCTTGTTTCACAGGAGCCTCAATCTCACTATCATTGCATCCCATCAACAGAAAGAATTCCAGAATCAAAACCGAAGCTTGCCTAGCCGGAATCATCGGCGAGTCCTTGTCGTAGGCTCTGATTCCCTGAAGGAAAAACCTGCCGAAACACTCAAGCACGAGCTTAGCAGGGTTTCGCGCAGCCTTCAAAGCCGCGGGAACTTCTTCACGGAGTCTGGCAACATCGGAGAGATACGATATGATATACTTCCGAAGGCTACGGACACACATCCCTCTGCATAATGCTTCGACCTCCAATTGAGACGACTGACTAGTATCCGTCGCGTGTTCGGATTTACCGAATTCGGCAACGGTTGCCTTCGCGGCATCGGAGGATAGGGTTTTGGTGACGGGAACAACCGCCACCGGTTGCGGAGGTTCGGTATCGAGAATCTGGAGCAATTTGGTGTCAATGGAGGTTCGGCTGAAATCGAGGTGCTCCTGCAACTCGTCGTAGCGGCGTTGGAAGGCGGAGAGCGCGACGGAGAGATTGCGAAGTTCGCCGACTGAGCTTATAAAATGGGGTTGTTCTTGTAGCGGGAGCCGTTGCGGTTCTTGTTTGACAAGGGTGGTGGTTTCCGACGGCCGGAGTGGCGGCAGCGAGGAGCCGTGTTCCGCCTTGACCGGCGGTGAAATGGGAGGAGGAGGACGAGCGCTAGTGATCGACGTGGTGGCCACGGATGCATTCGCCATGATCAGTTGATTCAGAAGCGAAGAAGAAAAAAAGCCCTAGATAATCCCCCCAGCTTCCAATTGCACGATTCGGCCCCGTACACTTCCCCGTCTGAGGCTGTGCTACAACCGGAATTTTTTTTAGAGATGTTTGTTTTTAAATTATAAATTTTAATTTGTAAATTAGTAAAAGATTAAAAAAAATAAGCAAATGGATCATTAGTTTTTAATTATAAAATTTTATTATAAATAAATAAATACAAGTTTTATTATCTTAAGTTATAAGGTTATAATTAAATATTTATAATTTTATGCTTAAAATTATAATTACATTTTTAGTTATAATTTATAAATTTATAATATTTTTTAAAGTAATTTTAGCTCAGAACCTATTATCTATTATCAACTTATAATTTAAATTTAGTCATGTAACATTTTTCTTAACAGTTTTAGTTCAATGAAAAAAAAATTAGACGAAATTGCCCTCATGATTTAGTTTCCACCCAGTTGAAATTTTTGATCCTATGTGCCAAGATTTTCAAAATTAGAATTGATATAAATTGAATAGCTGAGTAAATCTCGCTGAATATCATTTTTTGCTTTTATACCAATCCAATTTGATACGATATAAATACCCTTTTCCTCTCTTTTTTTTTCGTACTTGTATGTTGTTACTAGGTGCTTTTTATTGACAACTCAAAGCTCAAGATAATGATAAAAATTATGGTCCAAATCTTTTTTAATCATTTGTTTTGATTTAATCTTATCTAAATTTTTTAAAATCATTAATTTTGATTTAATTTTATCTAAATCTTTTGCAATCACTTATTCAAATCGTTTGAAATTATTAACTTTTATTTGATCTTGTGTAAATCTTTTGCAGTCATTAACTTAGATTTGATCTTATTCAAATTTTTTACAAGCATTAATTTTGATTTGATCATATCCAAATCTCATTTATAATCCTTTCAAAACATATTTAAAGAAATCTAAAAATATTTAAAATTCTTATCACTATATTTAATCACTATAATAACAAAATTCATGATGTTACAATATCAGTGGTTAAATAGTTGTTCAGCTATTTTAAGTTTTGGCGCTAAGTAATCTTTTTGGGTTGGGTGGGGTGGGGATGCAGCGTTATTTATTTTTTTCATTTACCAAGCAAACTATTGGACCGTTCTGATTGTGGATACGAAAGAAAATATATGAAATCATTACAACTCTTTACGACCACGGAAATGGAGGGACAAAATTGTTATACCACCAACAAATTGGTACACATTTTTTTGTTTACTTTCTATATTGAGTGCTCAATTACAATGTGAATCAATATTGCATGATGAAATCCATTGGACTTGTCATAGCATAAGACATTGTTCAGAAGATAGTATCTGTGAAGGAAGCATTGCCGCAAAAGCTTGGGACTTAAGTATTCAATCCTAATTTGAAATAAATGATTCTATTTTTATTTACATCAATTAACATGACTAATTGAATGCATAATTTATGTTGCAGGCTCGACTGTAAAATTATCGTGTGCCACATTATGAAGTAATATGTGAATAATGGTAGCATCAACAGTAATTTTGGACATAATAACTGCATATGCTTTCGGATCGAGATGCTACATAATTTCCTCAATGATGGTGGGAGGACTTGTGAGCTTGGTAGTGCATAAAAATATATACAAAGTTTGATGCGACACAAGCTAAATGGTATATTTTTTTAGGCTAAATTGTTATGAAAACAATTTCATGGATGTATTTTATATACTGCTATGACATTACTTTTGGAATGCTTATTTTGTGATGATTGTCTATTGGAGAAAATTTTAGATAGGTGAATAGCAACAGTTGTTAGATTTGGGTTTGTGATGATGACATGTGCAAGTTTGAAATGTATAAATTAGCAGATTGATATTTATCAATTGTTATTTATTTGGTTTTGTAATTGAAGGTTATGATTTGAGATGTTTTAGGTACATGTGTGGTTTGGTTCAATTTTTAGTAAAATTTGAAGTGAATCAGATTTTAGTCATCAGATTTCATGAAGATTCTAAGTTTGTAATTGGTACATTTATAATTTCTAATCAGTTGTGTTGGACTAATAAATGTATCACTAATATATTTGAGAATACCTGAAGCACGAATATATTTTTTCTGACATGAAATAGATATTTATAGTTGAGAACAAGATTTTGAGTATCACAGCAGTCATTGTTTGTTAGCTATGCATTTAAACTCACTCTTTCTGTTACCTATTCTTGATTATTTGTGTCCCGTGATAACTTATCAATTGTCAGATTGCTTATAAATTTATCAATAGCAATAGATAATATTATTATAATCATTTAATAAAATTATCGTTATCGTGAGATAAAATATCTCAATTTTCATGTTTTTAACCGTTTCATCCACCTTCGAAATTGTCATCAATTTTGAAAGACTGATAAAAGAGATAAATTAATCGGTTTTAATTAACTTACTATTTTCATTAATTAAACTACAAGTACTAGTATTTTCGTTAAAAAATAACGTTGACAAAAGTAGTCAACCATAAAACAAACCAACTACACTTTGTCAATTTTATATTTATTTGATTTAAAGGCTAAAAAAAATACAAACTGATGGTAGTTATTCCAAACGTGGCCTTATTAACAACTACATGTACTAATAAAATGCATATTTCCAATTTGAAAGAACTCCAATTCAGATTTGATAGATACAAGATCGTTTGATTCTATTGGAAAATGACTGTTCAAAAAAATCTAGATGTACACGATTTTACATTTCCAAGATTTGAAAACCACAATTTCCGCATACACAATCAGCCATTTCCATTTAGAATGACAAACCCATCAACTGAATTAATTACACATCTTTACCACCAGTGAAATTCTATCATCTCAGTTATGGACAAATTAAATTTAAAATATTAATTTCAATTCTGACGAGACTAAATCTATTAAAATAAAACTTGTGGGACTAATTCTCTTCTAAGATATTAAAAAATGACTAATTGTTAATTTTTACTATTTTTTACAACGAATACCTCCATATTTATTTATTTTTGTTATACTTCTATATTATATATTTATACTAGTAATGAATGCTTGTTATATACTAATAAATGTATAATTATTTTTCATAGTGTTTCTCAAATATTATTTAAGTTCTTAAAACAAAAAAATGGATCATGGGCTTTTTTGAAATAATGTAAATATTTTGACTATTTAACTTTAGTAGTTAAAGTATCGCTATGACACGGCAAGAGTCATTGGTTTAAATTCAATAAAAGTTTTTTTTTCATGAAACTCGTTTTAATCTTCATTTTTAGGAAAGAATACATATATGAAAAAAAAAAGAAAAAAGAATGTAACCCTACCAAGTTGTTTTTTAAAGTAAAATGTTCATTATGATGATAGTAGTAGTCAATTAAGAAAACGCTATGTCACCACGGGCATACTATTTCTTATGCTTCATTATTCATATCTTATGTCCTATAATATAAATATTCTAGATTCCTCATTACGACAAAGCATTCTTACCTCTCCATTATTCTAAAGCGTAGCAACCCCTGTAGAGCTTTTTATGATTTAATGTTGAACCAGATAAACGAACAAATGGTGGCCTTTTCAAAAATATTAAACAAAAAAATTTCCCTCTCATTTCAATCACTTTAGATTCTTCGTTATTTCATTATTTTCCAATGTATGATACCTGTGAAATTAAAAAATTGCACAACAAAAAATCCTTTTTGGCCCTAACTGAAAGGATCACGAACCGAACTCCATTACCCTCTTAGCCGAGCTTCATTAGGCTTAACTAAAGTTTCAAACTTTCTCATTCGTCTGAGATTTTGGCAAAATAAAGCATTATCAGTACTTTTCGGCTAAGGATGTTTGACTGAAAAGCACTTTGATACTCAAGTTTGAACTTTTTAAAAACCTTAGAGGAGTTTTAAAAATATTCAATCACGTATACCTTTACCCATATGGGTGTGATTATATTTGTAAAAGTAGTTTGCTTCGTGATCTTGGATTCCCTTTTCATTAGCTCTATCTTCCCTTATTGGAGTATTTCTGAGTATTAGTAATTTTATCTCTTAAGGTAATGGTTGAACTTTCCTTTAGTTACTTTGTCATTTCAATCAAACTCACCTTTCTTATTAGGAGCACTATTTCCTTACGTTTTTGTTCTGATTGGGTAGTTCTCCTTTTTAGGGTTATCTTACTTGATATCTTTACATTGTGAGATACCTTTATTTTTATTAGGACAACGTATGACTTACTCCTAGGACTCTTTTAATTGTGTTTGTATTTGGTCTAAGTCATGCCCATATTTGAATTTTACCTCCTTCAATACCTTATAACTTCACAGTTACTAGTTATTTTCTCATTACTTGCGGCCACCCTTTTTTTATTTTTAAATTGGCATTACTAAAGTAGAACTTCAAAGAAATAGGCATTATTTTTCAAGCATCTCAGTACTCGTAGGAGTCCCGCGGCCATAAACACTTTTTTGGTACCTGTGAGCTTAATGCATAAAATTGATTCTTAAAGAACCTATTTCACCAAATAGTGGCAAGTCTGGTCACTTAGGCGTTATATCTTTTGATTATGGTACTGTATATGGTACTGTATTGTTATATCCGAACATAAGACTACTAAATGGGTTTGGATTGCAGGTGTTAAACAATCTACTTTATATAGGTGTGAGGAAGAGTAGCTTATCAAGCTGACCTAAAATAAATAAAAAAATATACACAAACACATAAAATTAATTTTGTGTAATTTTTTAACTTATTGACTATCATTTAGATCGATTCAGTATTATAATATATAAAATAAATTAATTGTTTGGGTAGGTGCTAGAAAGAATAAAAATAAATAAATATAATAGTTAATTTAACTTAATTTATTTAACTACAAATTTGAAAAAAAATCAAAGAAGTAAGGGTAAAATACACTGACTCTTGAAATTTGCAGCTAATACACAAGCAACCATGATTTTAAAAAATTATAATTCCCTGGATTGACAGTCCTTAATAAGACTTTTATCTCATGTTTGAATGTAAAAAACAAAGGCGAATACACAATTCAGAACAGATTGACAATCCACAAATAAGGGATAATTCAGTCCCATAGGGCGGTTGGGACACATTCTAAAATCATAAAATGGCCATTATATCATTGGATATAAATATTCTCAATACCAAGTATGAGAGAGAGAGAGAGAGAGAGAGAGAGAGAGAGAGATTGTCGTTCCACCGTTGATCAACCACCGACATTGTCGTTCCACCGTTGATCAACCATCGTCCTCTTCTAAATCCTCGTTCCCTCTTCCACCGACAAAAAGGTCAAATTTCAACTCTGTTTATGTTCTTTTTTTCTTGATTTTGTTTTTGCTTTGATATTGGTTTTTGAGCTTCTCAACCATTGATCTGAGTTGTTCAAACCCCTAATCTAGGTTGTTCAACCACTGATTGTTTTTTGAAAAATATTACTTGGATTCTTTATATAGACAACAATTTTCTCATTTTGTACTGGACAAAAATACATACAGATTTTGTTCAGATCTGAGGTCGTGGCAGTTCATCTAATTTTGAATTTTTGGCTAATTTTTCTAAATCCATTCACACTTTGAATTTGTTTTATGAAACTTGCTGTTAGTTCAGATCTAAAACTTACTTCCCTTTTTCCTTGCATTTTCGTAATGTTCTTTTCAAAATTGGCAAATATAATTTATTAAATTTAAAAACATTATCGTGACCCATTCACAGCATAGAACAATCCCAAGAGAATAGAATTTGTTTTAGTTGTACACATGGCCTTCAATAAAATAGAATGCCTCTCCATGCATCTGCTTTTCAGGAACTGTTTGGAAATTAAGAGTGGCATTCATGTTATTGCCTATATTATTAACTTTTATACCTTCTGAAATTTATAAAATTCAAAAAATACAAAAATGTGCTTATCATGTTGCATTATTTTAGGAACAATTGCGACTGAGGTGTTTTGTTTTCCTGAACAGACGTTAAAAATAAGAAGAAAAAAACTAAATTCTGAACAACTACAAATGAAAAGAAACAACTACAAAAAAAATATGTAAGTTTTAAATAGTTAGATATTTGGGCTGCAGATTTTGATTTTCTGAAAGTTGCAATGAAAAAAATCAAGCCGTAGTTACCAGGTGATTACGACTTGATTTTTTTCCATTTTTTGAGAGTTTCCCCATTAACTACTTGCATTTCATAGCTCTGACTGATTATGAATAATAATAATAATAATAATAATAATAATATACAATAATTATATTAATTTTAGATCTAAAACCCAAGATTCGGAAACCGGAACATTAAAAAATATGTTATATTGATTTTAGGGATTGGATAAATCAAAACTCTGTAATGCTAGTAGAATATTCCAGATAAATGTCCATCGTAGAATCTTGTTGCATGCAAAGTTTTGTTGTGTTAAAGGTAATAAAATTCATTATAAAAAAACAAAATCCAAAGTGCCTATACAATCCCATGTAGATCAAAAAGCTCTATAAAATATAGAAACTGGTCAAAAGATGGATTAGTAACGCTAATTAGCCGCATATAAGAAACACTTACAGAAAAACTCTTCAACATGTACCGTCACATTTCTATACCCTCAAACTACCACAAACAAAAAAACCCAATCCATCCAAACCGTGATAGAATCGGCATCCCAAACTCCCTTGCCACCTTGCAATGAATGAGAAGATTATTCAGCAAACTCCATTTGGATATCACATCCAATACTAGTTCACAACTCGTTGTAGAATAAGTCAACAATAATGAATCACGCACAAGTCACAAAAGAATAGAAACGAACAATAAAACAAGCACAAAAACACAACACAAATTTTTACATGGTTCAACAAGTGGTGCTTGTGTTCACTTGGCTCACACTTTTCACTAATTTTTTTCCGGAGAATACAAGAATAATCTTTGGAGCTAAAAGTGTGAGAGTAAACTACATTAATTGCATTCAACAGCTGCAACCACAGTAGGTTAAATAATGCAATCCCAAAATAGACCGATCGATTGGTCGTCAATTCTAATCATCTGTCCATCGATTTGTCTTATAGACTACTTGCAGTATTCTTGCAGACCAATCGATTGGTCTTGAACCAATCGATTCGTCATCGATCCGTCTATCAATTAGCCTGAGACAGCTCGCAATACTTTTGCAGGCCGATCAATCAGTGTTGACTTTTGCAAATCGATCGATCCGTCTGTCATCCTGATAAATTTTTTTCACCTTTTAACACAACTTTCTTCTCCAAATCAATTAGTGTACTGAATATTTTTCTGCGAGCCGAGCCCCACCCAAAATATTTTTCTTTCATCTGTTTTTTATTCATCATATCTATATATATGTTATAAGATATGAAAATAGGGACTGGATATGTCGTTTCTCCTCATTAAGAATAATTTATAGTACATTCGCTTTCAAACTTATGCATCAATATTGACAAGTTCTATATTGTTTTAGATGGATACTAATTTAGATTAATATGATGATGCTAAGAACAAGGAGCTTGAGTTATACGTTGTTCTACAACCGATAATGAAAAAACTTTATCTTGTTTTGTCTCTTATTTATATTGTATTTCAAGATGTTTTTGGAAGGTACATTGCCGAGAGCACACACAATTTGAGTGTCCAATCGATATCAACATCAAATGAACTATATTATTCGTTTAGTGAGAGATAATGATGTGACATGCATTGAACAACTACGAATAAATAATGTTTTATGCCCTTGTGTCATATGGTTCAAACCATTGGGGAGTTGAGGACTTCAAAGTAGGTACTGGTAGAGGAGAAAGTTGCCATATTTTTAACATTTTGGCACAACTAAAAATACGAAACTTGAAGCACAACTACGTAAGATCCTAAGAGACAATAAGTAGACATTTTAATGAAGTGCTAAGAGCCGTTTTATGCCTCCATGGTGAATTACTTAAGTCACCCGATTCTATTACTGAAGCATACACCGATCCTAGGTGGAGATGTAAGGTAATACACTTCTATAACTAAATATTTTCAAATTGTCATTGTAATAACCAGATGACGATAATAACTTTACCTATTTCTCCGTTTAGAATTTTCTTGGAGCATTAGATGACACCCACATTAGAATGTGTTCCGAAAGTTGATAAGGGCCGTTATAGGACTCGAAAGGGTGAGATTGCTACTAATGTTCATGAAGTTCATTTTTGTCTTACCAAGATGGGAATGGTCTGCAGCTGATTCTAGAGTTTTGCAATATGCTATGTCACAACCTAATAGTTTGCAGGTTCCAACTAGTAAGTACGTACAATGATTATAAACAAAAATGATTTTCAAAAGAAATGCCTAGTTTCCTGATTCTTCGTAGAATTCACTTATTATGGGTTACTAATCTTTAATAGACATTGAGTATGCAAAATGTCAAGGATTCTTAGCTCCATACCCATACCGAGGACAATGTTGCACTTGTCACTATAGAGAAAAGGGGGTGCTCCACAAAACCCCCCAAGAATATTTTAGCATGGAACATGCTAGAGCACGTAATGCGATCAAGAGGACTTTTAGGCTGTTGAAAATCTATTATGAGGAGTCACTCATTTTACCCAATCACAACTCAAATACATATCATAACTGCTTGTTTGTTGCATAATCGTATTCGATAGGAGATAGTAGTAGACTCTCTTGAAACGAATCTTGATGAAGCAATGGAAAATCAATTAGTTAGAAAATCAACGGCCAGACTCTTTTCATAACGAGACGGAAAATCGCAACCACATAACCCACCGTAACTTGTCATCGTCACTTAAGTTGAAAAACATGTCGAGTTTCCAGTCATCATGGCTGATAACCTCACAAGCATTTAACCTTTTATCAGGTTTTAGTGGTAACTTTATGAGTTCTTCATTAATCCAGCCCTTTTCGACAGCAAGTCATGTGCATATTCCACTCGCTTTCCTATGGATTCTAATTTTTCGTTGGTCGCAAAAATCAGTTCTCCAATTTTATCACAATATCAAACTAGTCGATACATCATCTCCTACTTTAGGTCTCTTCTTAGTTTCACTTTAAAATGATGTTTTAGGAGGAAGTTCATGACTTTCAGCTGAAGCGACAAATGGATCCATCGTCTGCAAATTCATGACAGGAATTTAGCAATCACCCACCACCTCTTCACTTTTTGGCAACTCTTCGGCCATTGCAGTAGGGTTCTTTGTCCCCTCATCGATTGTTCTATTTTCACCAAATATCTTAACCCAAGAATCATAGTAGAGAAAAAACTTATTCCTTATATATTTTGCATCAGCCTCTCTTTACAATAGAAAAATAAGGTACGTCAAATTTTATAAAATCTATACCTGTAGAAATAAAACCAATATAATTATCTTCACAAATGCCCCCCAAACAGAATCACTCTACGTCAACGGTCTTATCTACGTCCTTCCACCCAAACCCATTGAGAGATAGCATTGCGTGGACACAATTGAAGCGTTTCTTTCAAATTTTCAACTTGGACTCAATGTGTGGATTACCTTGCAAATCTGTTCAGGTGATGCTTCAACCAACTTGCCTTCTAATTTTATAAGATAGTACTCGGCTTCGAAGGCATTATCAACCTACCTTCCATTGCTGCTTTATAATCGCCTGTAATTGCTGCGATCAAGCATTCCTCTTCCCTTTTCGTGCATGATCTCCTAGGTCTAAAGCCATCACAAATATCATACTATTAGAAATGAGAACAATTACAAATGATGCAATCTTCAATCAATAAACATAACATCAACTAAGTAAACGTTAGAAGCTAAACAACACTCAACGTTACAAGAGAAACAACAAACAAATGTTTTAACAACTAAGTAAATATTCCATCTACTTTGTCCCCCCTAGTAGCCATTCATTCGTTGTACATTTATAGTGCCATTACATCCCGCCACTCATTTGAGATCTCAATGGTGACGATATGCTCAACTCCCTTTCCTATTGCCTCATCAAGATTCGCTTCAAAAGAGTCCACTACCATCTCCTATCGAATAAGATTATGCAACAAACAACAAGCAGTTATGATACGGATTTGGGTTATGATTTGGTAAAATGAATGATTCCTCATAATAGCCCATTTCATTTTCAACAACCCAAAAATCCTCTTGATCGCATTACATGCTTGAGCATGTTACGTGTTAAAACATTCTTGGGAGTTTTGTGTTGCACCCTTTTTTCTCCAAAGTGACAAGCGGTAACGTCGTTCTCGGTATGGCGCTACGAATCATTGACAATTTATATAACCCAGCGTCCACTAGAAAATAGTAGTAGCATGTAATAAGTGACTTCTAAAATCTATTAGGAAACTGGGCACTTCTTTCAAAAACCATTTTTGTTTACAATCATTGCACATACCTATCAATTGGAACCTACAAACCACTACGTTGTGAAATAACATCTTGCAAAACTTAGAATCAGACCCTTCTCATTTAGGCAAGACAAAAATGAAATTCATGTCTTGGGAGCAAACACCCAGGACATTAGTTACAATCTCCCCTTTTTGGGTCCTATAACGGCCCTTAACAACCTCCAGAACACAAACTCTAATGTAGATGCCATCTAATGCTCCAAGACAATTCTAAACAAAGAAATAGGTAAAGTTTTTATTGTCATTTGGTTATTACAATGACAATTTGAATATTTAGGTATAGAAGTTTATTACCTTAAAGCATCTCCACCTAGGATCGGTGCATGCTTCGGTGACAAGATCGAATGACTTAAGTAATCCACCATAGAGGCCCAAAACGGCCCTTAGCACTTCATTAGAATGTCTACTTATCGTCTCTGCGATTTTACGTAGTTGTGCTTCAAGTTTTGAATATTTAGGTGTTGTGCCAAAATATTAACAAATGTGGCAACCTTCTCCTTTAGTGGTACCCACTTTGAAGGCCTCAACCCCTCAATGGTTTGGACCACCATATGACGCAAGCGCATAAAATATCGTTGATCCATTCGCAGTTGTTCAATGTATGTGGCATCATTATCTCTCACTAAACGAATAATATAGTTCATTTGATATTGATATCGATTGGGCGCTCTAACTGTAAATGTTCTCTCTGTAGTGTACCTCTCCAAGATAACTTGAAGTATAACATAAATAAGAGACAGAACATGGTAAAGTTCTTGCATTACTGTTTGTAGAACAACGTATAACTCAAGATCCTCATTATTATCATCGTCATATTGATTTAAATTAGTATCCATCTAAAACAATAAGGAACTTATCAGCATTTATACATAAGTTTGAAAGGGAATGTACTATAAATTATTCTTAAAGAGGAGAAACGACATATCCAATCCCTATTTTCTTATCTTATTAACATATATATAGATATGATGAATCAAAAATAAACGAAGAAAAATTACTTGCAGTGGAGCTCATAGAAATATATTTAGTACACTAATTGATTTGGAGAAGAAAGTTGTGAACTAGTATTGAATGTGAAAGCCAAATGGAGATTCCTTGAATCATCTTCTCATTATTGATTACAAGGTGGCAGGGAGCTGTGAATGTGGACTCCATCATGGTTTGGATGGATTGGGTCTTTCTGTTTGCATCTTTCTATTTGTGGTAGTTAAGGTATAGAAGTGTCTTTCTGTTTGCATCTTTCTATTTGTGGTAGTTAAGGTATAGAAATGCGACAGTATACGTTGAAGAGCTCTTCTGTAAGTACTTTTAATAGGTGGCAGATTAGCGTAATTAATCTATCTCTTGACCAGTTTTTATATTTTGTAGAGCTTTTTGATAAGTGCGGGTTGTATAGTCATTTTTGGATTTTTGTTTTTTCTTTCCTTCTTAACACGGGTGGCATTTCCTTAAAGGTTGATTTTCTCTAATGAATTTAGTACCTATCACACAAACTTCTTGGCACCGATTGTTCTTGTATCCAGGTTATTTTGGCTGCACTCAACAAGATTCTAAGATGGGCATGACAATTATCTTAGAAAATGAGGCACAACTAATCATTTGAACTATGACTATTGAAATGTTAACTAGTGGCAACTACTAGGATGTTGGAGACTGGTCTATGTATCTGGAATATTCTACTAGCATTAGGGAGTTTTGATTTATCCAATCCCTAAAATCAATAATCAATATAATGTGTTTTTGAATGTTCTGGTTTATGAAACTTAGGTTTTACATTTAAAATTGAGATAATGATTGTATACTATTATTATTCATAATCAGTCAGAGCAATGAAATGCAAGTAATTATTGAGGCAACTCTCAGAAAATCAAAATCCGCCAAAATATCTAACTATTTAAAATTACACATTTTTGTAGTTGTTTCTTTTCATTCAATCAGGCCCGGTTGGTAACATTTAGATTTTTTTGTTTTTTGTTTACAATAAACAAAAAACGTATTTTTGTTTATTTTTATTAAAAAGTAAAAACAAAAACGTATTTGGCATATAAATGTTTGAAAAGTAGTAATCGGAAGTAGTTGTCAAAGGAGGTGGCTAGAGATGGTAGTTGGAGGTAGTAACCGCTAATGATAGTAAGAGGTAGTGATGGTGGTCAAAGGTGGTGGTCGAAGACAGTGGTTGTATGTGGTGAACAGAGGTGGTGACCAAAAATAGTGGCCGGATGTAGTGGCTGGAAGGGGTTGTCGATGGTAGTGAAGGAAGAAAGATACGATGAAAATTTGGTCTAAGGTTATGGCCAGAGGGGAAGGTGGTTGTTAGAAGTGATGGTCAGAAGTGATAGCTGGAAAGGGTGGTCGGAAGTAGTGATTGGAGACGGTGGGGGAAAAAGTAGAAAGAAAATATGTTACAAAACAAGAGAGAACACATTTTTTATGTTTATAAGAATTTAGTTGAAAATTATTTATATATTTTTCTAAAACACAAATAATTAAAAAAATATTTGTTTACAGTTCACAAAAAAATTAAATAAAAACAAAAAAACAGTAAACATAACGTTACCAAACAAGGCCTCAACATTGTTGTTCTAAATTTAGTTTTTTTTCCTTATTTTTAATTTCTGTTGAGTTAAAAAAAAAAAACCTCAGTCAAAAGTGGTCCTAAAATAATGCAACATGATAAGCACATTTTTGTATGTTTTGAATTTTTAAAATTTCAAAAGGTATCTGTCAATAATATAGGCAATAACATGAATGCCACAATTTTCTTAATTTCCAAACAGCCCCTGGAAAGCAAAAGCATGGAGAAGAGGCATACTATTTTATTGAAGGCCATGTGTACAACTTTAACAAATTCTATTCTGTTGGGATTGTTCTATGCTATGAATAGGTCATGATAATATTTTTAAATTTAATAAATTATGTTTGCCAATTTTATTAGATCTGAACTAACAACAGGTTTCATAAAACAAAATTCAAACTGTAAACAGATCTAGAAAAATCAGCCAAAAATCCAAAATCAACCTCAGATATGAACAAACCCCATATGTTTTTTGTCCATTACAGATTGGGGAGAATTGTTGTCTAAATTAAGAATCCAAATAATACTATAACGAAAAACAAATCAATGGTTGAACCACCCAGATCAGGGGTTGAACAACCCTCATTAATGGTTAAGAAACCCAAACACCAATATGAAAGCAAAAACAAAACCAATAAAAAAAGAACACAAACAAAGTTGAAATCTGACCTTGTTTCCAATCGTCAATGGAAGAGAGGGAACGAGGATGTGGAAGACGACGGTGGTCGAACGGCAAAGGAACGACGGTCTTTGACGGTAGATCAGATCTCCTCAGCCTCTCTCTGTTCGCAACCTTTGACAACGGTGGAACAAAGATGGAACGGTAGTGAAACGACGGTGGAATGGCAATGAAATGGTGGTGAAACGACGATGGAACGGAAGTGTTCTCTAACCCCTCCTATGGAACTGAATTATCCCTCATTCATGATATTGTTAATTCATTCCTGATTGTTTGTTCCCCTCTCCTTCTTTATATCCAAACATCGGATAGAAGTCTTATTAAGGACTGTCAATCCAATCATAACCTTTAGTTCCTTAAAACAAACAAAGAAATAAATTATTACATACAAGGTTCAACTCTCACAAAAATCTCTTTAAAGTATTCAATACATAAAATTTGCAAGTAATTATAGATATTGCAACTTGCAAGCTTACTATGTGTGAATGAATCTCAAAAAGACGCTAAGTTGAACAGGGTTGTGTCATCTATATCTTTACTATAATAATAAAGAAATACTATAGGCATCTCAATTTTTTGGTGAAGCTATATGCTACTATATTTTCTTGGGAAAATTACAGAAGCACCCCCTCAATTATCACTGAGTATCAGTTTACCCCCTCAACTTTAAAACCGTACAATCAGGTCCCTCAACGATTTAATTTGTATCATTTTCACACCTTCAAGCAGGGGGCATTTTGTACCATTTTTAATAGTTGAGCGGATACTTAGTGCTAGTTGAGAGTATGCTTGTGTATTTTTCCCTTTTTCTTTTATTAATAAGAGTAATCATGACTTTTTACTTGAGCAAACGCATAACTTTTAAATAGTTACATAACTTCTAATTTTTTGCATAGCCACCTATTTTTTACATAACTTTTGCACAAATCTTAAAAATATTATTTTTTATTTCTTATTTATTAAAATATTTAAACTAACACAAATTATATAAAAAAAATACATGGGCATCGCAAGGACCACGTATCTAGTTAAAAATAAAAAACAAAAAAATTATTATTCGTAGTCCGCTTTAAGTTCACCTTTCAATAGAGACAAATCCGTTGTATTCCAAGCATTGCATAGTTAGAGACCAATGTCTTAGGACTAACGTGAAATTCGCTCAAAGGACCTATTGGTTTAGGTAAATCTCTTATGCATTCCCGACCAGAGAAGTCATTTTTGGAGAAAAACCTGCACTATAAAAATGCAATCACTCACTCAAATGTAGCTACTTGGAATGCATTTATCAATATTCTGAACAACATTGCACAGGCAGATTGAGAAGATGGTATGTGTTCTTGTCAAAGGTGGAATTAAACATTCCCGTCGACCGTAAACACATATGACTACACTCAGCAATTGATTAGGCACATAAATGTAGGAACAATGACCGAAAAAGATACGAAAAAGAAGAAGAAAAAAGTCGCACCTGGTGCACAAAGTTCCCGCTTACAACAGTAATAAAACCCCTATAAATGTAACTCTAAAACACCAACTTCTAAGTGTTATGATCTTGATTTGAGGTAAGCAGAATGTATACGATATGCTGTAAATCATCGAAGTACTTTCTTTCTATTTCTCATTTTGTATTCTATTTGATCGGTTATCTTTTCCTTGGATTCCATGATATCTGACATTGCGATCTACACTATTTTATCTGGTAAGTGTTTTGAATATAGGGCATATGTCTCCCAAACATAACTCCTCCATGCTTATATCACAGACAAACAGTGAGAATAAAAATATATGGAATTAACATGTGTTCTCTAATTCTTAAGTCTCCAATTTTTATCATCAGCAAAATATGCCCTAAGAGTGTTTGGATCCGGAGACGAGAGACGAAATAGGAGGATAAAAAATGAGGTCCATGCGTCAAATTTGATCAGCTCTAGAGTCTTTATCCCATGTTTGTTTTGTCGAATTGTACTTAGTGAGGTTCACAATTTTCAAATTGCTTATCTTGAATTAGTGGTGTTAATAATACTACCCTTCGTATGATTAGTATTGGCCTCTGAAATATCTTTTTTTCTTATTCAGACAAAAATAACTCTTTAATGGTTATTTGATTTTTTATCCCATTTCAACCAAATATGAATCAAGAAATTTCAGTGTATATAACCTCCTATATTATCTCATGATACAGGAAAAGTATGTGGGGCTCACGATGTCACTTTCCTAAGCCATCTAATCTAGGCTCCCGAATCATACATGGGAGCTATATGCTCATTCCTCATAGCATAGCATGCATGCATAACAAGAATGAAGAATGAAAAGATAGCCATCCAAAAACTTTCAACTACCAACCACTTTATGCAAGTGTAGATTGTCAATAAGATGGTCAAAAACAATCGATCACAGACAATGTAGAGAAAGGATTCCCTGACAAGGTCCATGGAACCACTCTCTTTGTATAAGGTATCACATACCTTTAACCGTTTCTTAGTAAATGCAGTAAACTGGGCAATTCCCATAAGTTAGTAGCCCTTATTTCCGCGAATTCGAGCCCTCATGTCAACCTGAAAAAAGGAAATATAAATTGTTAAGTCACCAATTGTCCCAAAAACTTAAAACTGTTAGAAAATGAACTCAACAATGTATATACGTGTAACCCCATTTCGTACATAGAGAGGCAAACAAACTGAACTAAATAAGTCACCAATACACAGAATATAGTGCACGATAACAAACATAACAAGGAAACAAACACATATCACAAAACTTGAACCTAACACTTCTTGGAACTAGAGCTTTAATACCATGTTAATTCACCAATTGTCCTAAAAGGCTTAAGCTATTAGGAAATTAGTCCAACAACATATATCCAATTATCCAACAAAAATGATGAAGAAATAAAATAAAAAGTACGAAGATACGAGGAGTTCTGGAAAATTCTCAATAATATTGAAGTCGGATGAAGCATCTCAGTTGGTTATTGTATATCTTATTTTAACAATCGTTTACTTTTCAGAATTTTCAAGCGAGCTCCAAAGATAAGCTTCTCAATTTCTACATGAAGCCATCTAACAAGAAGTCCATCTTCAAAACGATCTCATAAATGATTATTCTATCAACTTTCGCTCTGTAAAATAACATATTTACTCGCACGTACAAGCAAAGCATTCTCCATCATCAATTCTTGTCATATGTTTTCGTATCATGACATAACTTATGTCCAGCAAGTAAGACATTCATAACGTCTGATGAGTTTTGTAGAACAAGGAATGTAGATAACAAATTGGCAAAGGGCTGAAAGAACACCATAACTGAGACCTGAAACTGAGAGTTCATGGATAACTTACTCTTAATCAACATATATCACAGAAGGCAACATGAAGTAATTGACTGGATCCCACAGCTAAAAGCAGTTAATTGTTACCAACACAGTGTACCTTGCCTATTCAGAATTATGAATGTTTCTTAGACAAGCACATCAATCGTAAAGACATTATTTGTTACCATGTCACCAACAACCTGAACTGACCACTTGTCAGTTGTCACCTGTGGAGTTAACCTTTAAAAAATAAAAAATGAAAACCAATAAACATACAACGTCAGACGACCACAATGGATATAGGTAACTGGTGCATTTAAAATTCTAATACAACTAGAATATGACCATTTCGTGCTCACCCAATCAGACGAAGTTGCACTAATGTTTCTTAGTTTTCTGATAACACTTTGTCGAAAGGCTAGAGTGGGAGAAAAGAGAAAAGGCTCAAGAAGTAACCACCAATACCTATCTAAATGGCACTAAGACCAAATTTCTATTTTCCCGTTGGGCTCTCCATGGTTAGGATTAATGCCAAGTGACCAAATGACTAAGAAAGTGTTAGAATTGATTATCTTGGATTTGAATCTTTAGAATTGTGTTTCTTATTTGTTCTTGATTCCTTAATTTTTTGCCTTTATTTTTGGTTTCCTTTCTTGTCAAGATTATGTTTTCCTTCCTTGTATACAATGATTAATATAAATACATTAGCCTCTCTCTCTTTGGATTTAAGCCAGAAATTCTAGAATTCTTTTTGGTATCAAAGCCAATTAAAATTCAAAAAAAAAGAGCAGCAACTTACTGCCGCTGCTGTTCGCAAACCCTAGCAACTCCATCGCCCAAACCCTAGCAGTTCTATCGCCGACGACCAACCACGCCGCCGTCGACCTGCAAAACCGTAGTTTGCTGTCAAAGCAACGACTTGGTTTGCGTTGCACCCACCTGCGGGTGTTTTGGTCTCATGGGATACACCGGATATTTATTGTTTTGAGAAAAATATTCTTTTCTTTTCAAAACAAGAAAATTCAAGATATCTGAGCACCATTTTTAAAAAAATGGAGTCGCCACTTGATTTTTAAAAAAAATCAAGAAAAACAAAAAGAAGGCTGCGGGTCTTTGAAAAACGTAACCAGAGAAAAAGAGGGTTTGTGGGCTAAGGTACGAAAATGGAAGGTGTTAAGCACCCTTTTTCGCCCAACCGTGAGGTTGGCCTCTATTTTGTCAATATTGATTCTTGTTGTAAGCTTTTTAAAAGTAACATATACAGAACGAGAGGTTAAAAAGAGTTCAAATAAAAACAAGCAAAGAAACAAAATCCTAACTATAATTCCAAGGGTCATGCAACATAGTTATTATTTCTAGATATACCGCACGTATTATTTGAGCAAAGTAAAGCCCAAAACATGCGAATAAGCGATAAAAAGAACAAACGGGGGCCTAAGGGTCCTACAACAATGTTTCTGCCTCTAACATACAATCAACAAGTTATACAAAATAAATCAAGAAGATTTAAGCACTATTTTAAACTACCGGACATACATACAAACTCACAGCCGTAGCAACAAATGTTGCGACCGTGACAAAATAAATCACACAACATGCGGCCGTGACAAATATAGAGTTAACGCGAGGAACATAATGAAAAAACTCACGGCCGTAACAAATAAAAAGTCGCGGCCGTGGTTCCTAAGGGTCCAGAGAGAGCATATTCAACATACAATACCAAAAACATACTCAAATAGCCAGGATATGCTGGACATAGACCATAAACTATTTATTCTAGGTTAGATCCACCATCTTTCATCTTCTATACAAACTAGGGGGTAATTTGGGCCCGGTCCGGCCATGGACTGGGCGGTCCAAGCCCGGCCCGAACTCAGCGGGCTCCCGCCGATTTTTCGGACCGGGCCGGGCTTTTTGGCCAGGGGGTTGGCCCAGGCCCTAGGGGCTACGGGCTTGGCCTCGGCCTCGGGCTACGGGCTCGGAGCTTGGGCCTCGGGCCGGGCTTTTGGGAGGGCCTAAACAGCCCAGCCCGTTTTTTTGGTTTTTTTAATTATTAAAATTTATTATATTATATAAGTTTATTATATTATATAATAATATAAGTTTTTTACTATATGAT
>JAOTRH010000016.1:5044744-5055246 GCA_034768845.1 Heliamphora exappendiculata | reverse complement strand
TCTCTCTCTCTCTCTCTACCCCGTTTGGGATCATCTTGGGTTTCTCTTTATTAAGACGATCCCAGAAAAATAAAAAATTAATGAAAAGATGAAAAATCTGTAGAAAAAGGAAAAATAAGTAAAATTCTCGCAATTTAGCTTAAAAAAACTGAAGTAGCGAGGGCGGACATATATAGCAGACTAGCGCATGGGGAAGCGCGATGCGCGTGCAACTTTGAAATTATTTTAAGACTATAAAATCTAATGTATTAAGTAAATAATGTTCTTTCACATAAAATTATAATCAAATTCAAAATCATAAAATTGTGAGATTGGAAGCCTGAAAAGAACATCAAATCCGTAAAGAACGTCTATAAAGAACATTTATTTTTTGACCGTGAATTCGTTTCGCAATATCAGAAACGAATATGTTATAAAAATTGAAACAATGGATCAAATCTCAGATGAATTGAATGAGAACAGTGTATATATTGCCTCTTTCTATATAAAAATTGAAACAATTTATATATGTATGCCTTTGTGCCTGCAAACAAATTTTTTTTAAAAAAAATAATAGAGAGAGAGAGAGAGAGAAACTGACAGAATTTCAATGGGAATTGAAATCGCTGGCTGCGAAATCAAATTATAGGAGAAGAAAAACTCCGAAAGAGAAAGAGAAAGAGGCACCCAAAAACGGGTTTAGTCAGAGAGTAAGAGAATGGAACGGTTAAGAAACGTGGGGGGTTAGTTATTGTTGTGATGGTTTTACAATTATGTCGTTGTAGTTTAATTGAGGAATGCTTAAAAACATTTAAAAGTTGTGGGTAATTTAGTTAAGGCCAAAATTTTGAGTTGGCTTCACTTTTAAGTGCACACAAAATTGGGGCTTGGGGCTTCACTTTTATAATAGTAATAGGCACGAAATTGGGAGTTCAGTTTTATAATAGTCATAGACACTTTTATGATAGTAATAGATGGTTTATAAATTTTGAAGAGGTGATACTAAAAGAGTTATAGATAAGGTGACAAATAAAGAATAATAATTAATGAATTATTACAATTAAAAATGTAAAAAGTGAGAAATAAAGATAAAAATGATAGATAAATATAACATTTTTATATTTTAGTTTATTATATTTTTAACAAATAAATTATATACATCTATTTATCAATATAAAAATATTTATTTATGTAACTGGGGATAAGGCGATATAAAATGGGAAGGGAAAAGCAAATAATGTATTCGTTCGATTCGTTGGAGATAGAAAAAACACGTACATAACGGGCAGCGACATGCAAGCTAGGGCGGGCCGTAGAAAATGTTCATTTGTAGGCAAATTATTATCTGGTGATTTATTATCTTCAAGTATGACACATTTTTATTTTATATTTAATACTTTTTATCTAGTAATTTTCTCTTCTTATTTGTCTCTATTATTTCGTAGATCTCATGCATCGCACGGGTCACTGTTAGTGTGTGTGTGAGTGTCTATATATATATATATATATATATATATTATTGTGTGCAAGTTTGTTTATGTATTTAGCATACCGTGGAGTTCTTTTATAGTAAACCAATTCAAGTGAGATTTGGGCTTTCAATGTAGTTTTTTTAAGAAAAAATGCTAACCGAAACCTATTGGGTTGTGGTTAAGGGGTATAATGTATAGATATCTGTGAAAAGTGTATTGATATGAAAGTTGTAGGTCCTACACCAAAAAATGTTTTGGTATTGAAATTTTTTTGTCTCCATTAGGCTATTATCCAAAGCTCATTGAGTTCTCTTTAGCAGCACCCTTTCTTTAATTGGCGTAGTTTGTATAGCAATTGCACTTCCATAATTGTGACCATTTAAGTTGAATACAAATGTTCATACTTGCAATTAACTTGTCTCATTCTTCATATTTCTTTTTGGGGTGCAGCTCCTCTTTGATTCTCAAAAGAATTGGAGTAGCTTCATTCTTTCTTATAACGCACTCTAGGTCTACCTCGGTGACCCAAATCGTTCATGTTGTAGAAGCTTTCAAAGAGATCATCCATACAAAAAATCAAGTTGATTGAGATTGGTAGGCACACGATTTGATCACATTCCACTAAAAATAAAATAGAAGATCGTGATTTTTGAAATATCATGATTTTATCTTTGTAGTGTTAATGTGATTTGATCATGAGATTACCGATTTTCCAACAACTTAATGTTTGTTTTGCACAGTTCAATTTCTTGGCAAGTCCTAGGACATAAAAGGTTCGGATCATTGAGCTAAGCCTGGGCAAAAGAAGGAAGGAATGGTGGCTCCTCCAATTCTTTTAGAATTGGAGAGGAGCATACTCTTCTTTTGGTAAACTAAAAGCATCTCCATTGGTTTTAGCAAAATTGGCAAAGCCAAAGCTATTTTTTGGTTGGCTACGGTATCATTTTGCAATTTGTTAACAATATTGTTCTAATTCGTACTAAGCTATTTTTTGGCACATTTACCATTTTGCCGATAAATATAATTCTTTATCACAACTCTTGATCACAACTATTAATCGTGGTGTTATAAAAATGACTTTGGTAAATCTGGAGCCAAGTTTTTTGGCTATAGATTTGGCAAGCCAATGGGCTCAAGATTTGGCAAATCCACTTTTTTAGTTAGAGACTCGGCAAGCCAGTGGAGTGCATTGTTTGATACCTCTTGCCAAAAAATAATTTTAGCAAGAGAAATAGTAATCGATGGAGACACTCTATGAATTCATACCAATGATACTTGCCAACTTGCGGATTGCTTCTGATTGGTTTAATCCGATGGAGATGCTTTAATGAACTCATACCGATGGTACTTGCCAACTTGAGGGTTGCTTCTGATTTTCTGGATTTTGATACATAGTGTCTTACCTTTTTCTGGATTATGTTGTGGTGAATGATCTAGACAATTTTGGGATGTATACTCTCTCTCTCTCTCTCTCTAACATGTTCAATTTGCGACAACGAAACATGTTATTCCATTGGCTGTTGCTCCAACTTTTGGTACCATTTGTGAGTGTGTTAAAAGTTTAAAGGCAATTGACTTTTTTCTCTTTTTCTTGGTTGACATTCTTCCATGTCAAAATCACGAAATTTCTTTGTAATAATCTTCATGACCTAATTCTAAACGTTTCTTTGTGTCAGATTGCCGTCTTCAGTGACTACAATTATTCCGAAAGCGTCATCTGCCACAGCTGTGGAGGTACAAAGCAACAATAACCACGGAATTGGTTTTGATCACATATAAATCCACCAAGTTATTTTTTCTCATTGTTTCATCTGTTTTGGCTGGTTGGTTTGGGGCATGGTATGATAACCAGGATGGAAGTTATAGGGAGACTGACTCCATTCCAATACCCAAAGTTATAATTGACCAAGATTCAGATCCTAATGCGACTGTGGTGGAAATAACCTTTGGCAATCGCCTCGGAGCCCTTCTTGACACGGTATAATACCATCTACTTCCTCGTTCAAGTATTCGTGTTCATACTATTGCTCTTTTGCCTTCTGCTTATTCAAACTAAGGTTTTGTAAGTAATTACTGCTTGTGTTGTTAATATGTTAGAATGCCTTTGATATAGTCACCTGCTGTCTATAAATGGGTTACAGATGAATGCACTTAAGAACCTTGGGCTGAATGTTGTCAAGGCAAATGTATATCTTGATTCTTCCGGAAAGCACAACAAATTTGCCATCACTAAAGCGTAAGTCTTATCCTGTGCATACACATTACTATTTGAGTTCATGTATTTTCTTTTTATAGGTATGATCAGGTTTCTGATACGTACAGAAGATACATGAAAGGAAGAGATATTCGTAGCAAGAAAGAATTCTAGTGAATAACCGGGTAGTAGTATTCCAAATAACCTTGTGTAGAAAGTTGCGGTACATGGGGGTTTGAATCCATTCTTAGATGGAATTTGTTTTACAAGAAAGTGGAATTGGTTTTTGGAACTGATGTTATGTAGTGATTCTGATTGCATTCATGGGGAGTTTTATGCGGTAAGTAATTTTGTATAGCGATTCTGATGGTTTCGTGGTGAGTTTTTTCCAGTAACACTGGAAGAAAAGTTGAGGATCCTGAGCTTCTTGAAGCAATTCGTTTGACAATTATAAACAATTTGCTCGAGTATCATCCGGTATTCCTCAAATACATGATTCTGTGCTTAATGCTATCTACTAGAACACACACTGGTGGATTCACCTCTCTTTACAAATTTTTTAGCTGCATTGCATTTTGCTATAGGAGTCAAGTGCCCAGTTAGCAATGGGAGCAGCCTTTGGAGTTCTGCCACCAAATCAGCAGGTTCTTCTCCTCCTCCCCATCTGAAAGATATAAGTTTATGCCAAAAACTGTTGAATATACCGTACAATATTTGTGAACACTGCTATTTTTAGGGATACGAACATCAAGGTCTATTCGTATTTGTGGTGGTGGTTCAATATTTATTCTCCAATTCTCCTTTCCCGTCAGAAGGAAGAAGGAGAATTGTTCATGAGCACCCGTTACTTAAATACTTCAAAATTAAGAAAAATAGTTGCATTCCCTCAATATTCCTTTTATCAACTTTTCACTGTAATTCATGGCATGCATCCGATTCATAAAAAGAAGTTATGGAAGTTTGTACTTGTCAAAAGCTAAAATATGGAAATTTGTAAGTGTTATGGTGGGATCGCTATGGGGAAGTTGATGGTTTATTCATTTATTTATTTTTCCTAAATATACCTGATGGGATATAACAATGCGTCCCAATTGGTAGTGCACTGAGTTCATCAATGACGTGTAACAACCCAACCCTGGTTGTTGTATGCCAAGTCCCACATTAAAAATCTGCACTGGGGTCTTGGCCCTAGGGTATAATATAAGTAAGAGCGTTGACTCAAATGATGTACCTTTGCTAGGCGGAGTTCTAGGCGAGTTCTCATAATTGTTACATATGATAATGTAGCCTACTCATGTGCATGGCTGCGTGAATTCTGGGGGCACTTCAGCCAGGGATTATTGTTCAGTGGGTATGAGTATGACCATGAGTGTATCGTTGTGATCATGATTGAGTGGGACCTAACAGCGATGAGCGGATGCAGGGAGACGAACTGTAAAAACTTCCACCTTGACTTGGAGCATGCTGTGTCCCCCTCGAGAATCTTGAGTATATAAGCAAAAGCAATGAATTTAAATGACATTTCTTTGGCTATCCTTTTGAGTTAATTCCCATTACCTGACCAGGAGTCACATTCCTTTCAACAGCATTATCATGATAAAAATGTTTAACCATTTCAATAGATATGGTTTTGTACCCGCATCATTTTCTGTAGTGATTTGTATTTTCATATAGTTGTTAATTTTCTTGGTGGAATTCCTCAGGTGGATGTGGACATAGCAACACACATCAATATTTATGACGATGGCCCTGCTCGAAGGTAACACGCAATCTTTTCTCCCCCTTCTCCTTTTCCTTCATCTCCTCAATATGATGGGCTTTGGTCGCCCAATTTTCAGTTCCTCACTACATGAAAGAAATAAAAAATTTCCCTCTTTTTCATCTGAGGTAGTATGTTGAACAATGTACGAGGTTGGCAATTATGTGTATTTTGCATTTCGTTGCAGCTTGCTGTGTGTAGAAGCGGCAGACCGGCCCGGATTACTCGTGGATCTCGTAAAGATTATCACTGACATAAACGTTGCTGTTGAATCAGGAGAATTTGACACTGAGGTAGTAACCAAGTGACTGTCTGGTTTGCATTCTCAAGATAATAATTGTAATATATTAGTAATGTTGTTACTGGATTTTGGATCAACATTTTCACTTGCATTTTGATTTTGGTAACAAGGGGTTATTGGCTAAGGCAAAGTTCCATGTCAGCTACCGGGGTAAAGCCATCATCAAGCCCCTTCAACAGGTAAATTAAAATATGACTTAGCATTATGAAGACTTTAATGCACCCATGTCATCTTCAGTTATATTCCAAACTAATTCTGGCTGAATTTTTTTGACTAGAGAGAGTTACTAAAATACTATGAATCAAAGGATTACAAAAACAAGTTCATAGTTTATTTGGTTACATATGAATAACTGATCTGTCTTTAGGGTTCAACTTGAGCTAATTTTCCAAAACTGGATCTTCCCAAGCTCTTTTAAGAATATAATGAGGATAATTGGTCTCATATAACCTATGTTACATGGACTCAAGTCAGGTGTTAGGTGCAGGTGTATATTTACTTAGGGATTGGATGCATAAAATCTTTAAAATAAGGATATATGAAGTTGACTATAAAGTATACAAAAATTTGATACGGGCAAGTGAATGCTGCAAAAACTAGGACGCAGTTAATGAAGAAATGAGTTGAGGAGCAATCTGCAAGGCGATGTTTCTCTTTCTTTAGGTTTTTATTGGTTTATACATATTGATTTCTCACGATCTCTAATAATTAAGATCTCAATCATGTCCAATAAAAAGTAACTGCACTCGACACATTTTGTACTTGTACCCAGATTGGGTGGAGTCGACATCATGGGCATAGCCATATGGTGGCTAATGGATTCAATTGAACCCACTCAAATTTTTTAAAGAATTTTTTTTATATATAGATATGTAAATTTTTGAGCATTTGGAATATTGATACTAGTAAAATATTAAAAATAGTATAAGATGGGGGTCAACATTTTAAAAAATTACAAATTGTTAAAAAATTATATTGGTTGTGACTTGTGATATATTTTTTACTTAGAAAAAAGTTCAACTAATAATATTAACAATTCCAAATTTTGTTTTTTCATGTAATTAACAATTATAAATATCTTTTCTAAAATTATTGAAAATATATAATAACATATTATATTTTGTTAAAGTTAATTTAGCGAGATTGTATATGATTAAAAAATTAGTATTATTATAATTTATTGAATGACACCACTGAATAATTTTTTTGGCTACGCCATTGGTCGACATGGGTATGCCGCCGAAACTGGCTGACTCTCGAGTAACATAGCATATAACTACTATCTGTGTATCTAAAAGCTGCAATGTTTAACCTTATCAATCTTGGCAGGTTCTTGCTAATAGTTTGCGATATTTCTTGAAGCGACCGACAACCGAAGAGGCAAGTTTTTGAGTTGTTATATAAATGTTCACACTGAATTACTAATATAGTAACAACTGATTCTGGCAACATCTGTATCAACCCGTGTGCCGGGGATAATGTTTTGGTAACTTTCTCTAATGAATGGTAATAGAGACAACAATGCCATGGCAAGCGCCAAAACATTACAATTTACAAGTCTTTGTATTGTAGCAATATTGTGAACTATCAGATTATTTATACCACTTATACATGTTTCCACTTCGGGAAGGAGAAGTTACCATAATGCAAGAGTATGAATTGCTTGTTTCATTTTTCAGTTCTTTCTTTTGAGTTTTGGGGAGGGGCTGTTTAGGGTTGGGGCAAGTAAAGCGCAATTGAAGATGGTATTGGATTATCTCTTAACATATATTTACTCTGATCGGTGACTAGCTTAAAAGCTAGCTAGTTTTTGTTTTTTGTTTTTATTTACTTTTTTTTGAGTTTTTTGGCTAGAAAGTTAAAAAGTTACAAAGTATGTCGTTTGGTAATTTCTTAGCTGTTTAGCTTTTTAACTATGCCCTTTTGACTTTGTTAGTCTGGCCAAAAGGACTAATTGGCTTTTTTTCTTCTTATTTTTTTCCCCATTTTCATCCAAAAAAAATGAAAAAGCTAATTTTAAAATAATCTACCAATCGGGTTCTAACTTTTTCTTCTTCTTTTTGTTTTTCCTAGATCATATTTCTCTAAATACAGTATTAGAATGGGTTTCTTGATTTTGGTTGGAAGCTAGTTTTCCCATAGAGGCTTATGATCACTATGCATTTTGGATTTGTGGTTAGTTTGGAAAATCAATCTCTGTACCCCTAGCAGTTACACTAGCATCATTGAAGTGATTTATGTTAGGGATTTAGTCGCTGGCTTATATTGAAATTTAATCACTAATTTTTAAATACAAATAAAAGTATAATTATGTACACATTAAAGAGAAAATTATACAAAGATTTATATGATTCGGCACAATCTGTTTAAGTTTACGGGCAAGAAAGATAATTTATTATATTCGTAAAATATATAATTATGAGATCAAAAAAATCTTAGTTTTTCGCTTTAGGTTTTCTTAGTGTTTTAAGTAGTTTTTAGTCTTTTTCTACATTTTTATCCATTTGTTTTAACTTTTCATGTTTTATTAGTATTATAAGATCATGTTTATAGGTAAATTTTAAAAATTTTAATTTTTATATAATTATAAAAATTTATATGTATTAAATTTTTTTATGGATTCATAACTCTAGTTTAGCCTAATTACATGTAATATAAGTTCACAAAATATACATCGACAACTCAAGCCTTAAATAAGTCCTATTTTTTTGCTTAAAAATTTTCTCAGTGTCTCTGGTATTTTTTTGGTCTTTTTCTACATTTTTATCCATTTGTTTCAACTTTTCATGTCTTATTAGAATTATAAGGTCATGTTTATATGTAAATTTTGAAAATTTTAATTCTCATATAATTATAAAAATTTACATATATTGAACTCTTTTATGTATTTATAACTCTAGTTTAACCTAATTACATTTAATATGGGTTTACAAAATACAAGATGCACACTCAATAATTTAAGTCATTTATGTTGCAATTTTTGTTGTACATATTACATATACAAAAATTTAAATTGATCGAATTTAAGTATTATAATTATCAAAACACATTTATTGATAAGTAAGTTTTTGACTATAGATATTAAGAAAAACATATTTCCGTCATCACTACAAAATTACCAATGTTATGAAAACTGTGATTTGCATATATAATTTTCTTAATAAGCACCATTAAAGAAAAAATTATTAGACACTCAAGGAGTATTATGTCTCATTGTATACATGGTGCTATCACTTAATAAAAATATTTAGTTTCAATTGGTAACTAGGTTAAAAGTTGTTTTTTTTTTGTTTTTTGTTTTTTGTATTTTTAGCCAAAAAATTAAATTGTGTTCAAAGTAAATTATTTGGTAATTTAATTTTTAAGTTAATTTTTTTAAAATTGGTTATTTGGATAAAAAATTAACTTTTTTGCTTTTTATTCAAAGTTGATAATTTTACCATTTTATATATTTGATATTAACAATTATATTAGTTGCTAAGGGTAGTAAATAGATTATAAATAAGAAGTATTAGTATATTTTAAAAGTGGTGGGAGTTTAATTTGAATATTTTGAGAGTTTGTATTTTAATTTAATTTTTTAATTTTGTTATTTTTTTTCCAAGCAAGTAAAGTTGATTTTTTTGTGTTTTTAGCAAGAAAGCTAACAAAAAATCAAGTTACCAATAGGCCCTTAATATATATATTCAAGTGTCCTGATTTTTTGGCAAATTATAGGTAATCACATATGAAACTCATTTTATAAAAGGGGTTGAGAGACTTACCCGGACGATTTTGAATTCTTATATTTTACAGCAATTAATAAATAATAGAATACAATACTACGTAATGCTTCAGAATTATCCAGTAATTATTTTTTACTCCTAAAACTTAGAATTTTGTTATCTTTAAGATTTCAAGTTTGAAATTTTATGACTATTTTTGATTGGTCAAATTAATAATAAAATATATATAATTCAATTTAATAAGTAATTTTATGAGACTAGTAATGAATGAATTATTAATATTATATTTTTTTAAGTATTATATATTTTATATTTTATAAAATTAATTATTCAATAGATGCATAATTTTTTTATCAATTATTAAATTTAAATAAAAAAATATAATTTCATAAAATATATAATTTAATTTTATATTAAATTCGGTCAATTAAATATACTTTATAAGTACTGTTAACTCATTTGGATATGTTTAGACGACACGTTTAAGTTGTAATTGAATTCTCACTAATAAATAATAAAAATAATTATTTAAAAAATAATTAAAATAAACATAAATTAACTCAATCATTCTAAAATATCATTTTAAAGAAATTATGGCACTAACTAAAAAAGTTCCTTCTTCCACGCTTTATGAGTACAATTTGATGACGAGGAACATTCGAGAATCGAGGGTGCGTGGAAGCAACTTTTCTGTCCGATTGTGACGTATGAGAGACAGGGGGATAGAGAAAAAGATAAGTCTTTTTTGGACAATTATTTATTTATTCATTTTTAATAAAAAAATATTATTTAATCAAATTATTATATTTTTAATTTTCTCGTCGAAATGGGTTGAATAAAAAAAATACGATCAAAATATAAAAAAAATTTAAAAATAAAATAAGCTAATAAATCAAATTTAATGTTATTTATTTTTATTTTTAGTGAACTCTATTTAATTTTTTGATTAAATGTTTTTATTTTTTATTTGGCTTATCTTACTTAGACGAATTTCAAAAATAAAATTGTTTAATCAAAATTAAAATTTTAAAATTTTTTTTACAAAATTTATCCCAAACATGGCCATTTATTT
>JAOTRH010000016.1:5034034-5044644 GCA_034768845.1 Heliamphora exappendiculata | reverse complement strand
GCTATTTGGTATAGAAGAAACAAAGAGCCTACTTATGAAATTGTTACAATGATCTTATATGTTAATTTGCTTATTCACAATTAGAGCACCGCTTGTGATGTTCTTATTTTTATTTTCCCAACCACCAAGGAATATGAATTATTAACCTAATTATGCATGTTTCACATGCTACAAAATCTTTACTTCCCAACATGGAGCATATCAAGTTATTAGTTTTATTTAGCAGAATAGTTGATTCACTTTTTTTACTTGAGAATTTTGCTTCACATAATCTTTCCTTTAACAGGAGAACCGGGAAGATTGATACGTGAACGGTACAGAACTGCTTCACAAGTGGTTCAGAACCAAGTTAGAAGCTTTACTACTTTCATTATTGATATATGTATGCCATGGTGTGAGATTTTATAATGCTGTTTATTTGACTCATCAAACCATATTTATTTATCTCTTAGTTTGACCTCCCAATGCATTTAACTGCTCTATTTCTTTTCTTTTTTTCTTTTCTTTCTTTGGTACAAAGAATACTGCTGATTGAATGACTCATGAGTTAATTTTTATGGAAACAATATAGATGGTAGGCTAAATGACTTGGAAGAATACAATAATGAAGATATTGGCTGGGTAGGATTATTAGGCTTTCATATGTTCTTGAGATCAAAAGCCCACCTGCCTCTTCTGATACTATTTACTGTTTAAAATGCATTTCTTTTTTTTTTTTTCTCAAAATATTAGGTGGGACCTGATAATGGGTCAGAGTAGAAGAAGTTCCAATGACCTGGTATATCTTTGGATAAAGAGAACCATATTTTAGCTACATTTTTCTCAATTGGCTTAGATACTAAGGGGTTGGGTTTTTTTTTGGAGAAACTGCATCGTGGGGACAATCAATCAAACAAACAAACAAAGGAATCTACACACAATAAGGGAAACAAAGCTTCAACCTTCTCCCCTGGCCAGTGTGGTTCCTTGGGAAGTACTGATAAGTATTTAGAACCATAGTTTTGAATATCGTACCGGACAATGTATCGGTTTTCTCATTGGTCCAGTACATACTGGTACCCGTGAAAATATTGAGTACTGTTTCAGATTTATCATTATAAAATGTTATATAAGTTTTTAAAAAAATATTATTCAATAATAAATAATTTATTATAACATAAATATAATTTCTCTAGATGCTTCTATTAAGAAACTAATATATATATATATATATATATATTTTTAAATTTCATGCTTTTATTTCAAAGTCCTATATTGAGAAACTTGTGAAAATGATGAAGTGGCTTTGGATAAATATAATCAGCATGAGAATCTTGTGAATTTCATATATAACTTAATTTCTCATGAAGGTGAATGCAATAGTAATGAAATGAAGATTGTAGTTATTATGTAGTTTTAAACTGTGATCAAATGCTGAGATCCAGGCTGTGCTTGAGTATTCTATGCGGTTTGCGCTTGACAAGTTATTAGAAAATTTTGAAATTATTCGAAAAACAGAAAAAACTCTGCTGAAAATTTTTAGATTTACGTTTAGAATATTTATAATGTTTGATTCAAATTTATGTCATTGGGATGAATGCTAATAAATTGTGTTGGCATCAAACGATAGTTAAAAGCATGTCTAATTCCATGAATATTTAAGGGTTCGATAATGGATTGAATTGGGTACTTGAATCTCAAAGCAAGAAATTGATGGTTTACCCATTGGGGTGTGGGCACTTCAGTGGGGATGAGAGTCCGCTCGAGCTGTGAGTGAGTAGAAGTCAGGGGACGGCTACTGGCAGTTGGCCACTCGAGCGGACTAAGCAGCTTAGTGGGCTCGATTTCGTTTTATCACAACAGTTCCTATTTTAATTCGGTTGGGTTCTTGACCCTTTCTAAGCTTATTTTGTGATCCAAAAACTTTTCTTTTAAAAGGGGTCGGCTTATATTTTAAACCGTGGATTATCAAGTTTACTTCTAAGCCTAAGATTATATTTTTGAAAGGTTTTTGTTAGGTTTGGGCTATGAATACGGATCGTTGGGGTTGGTTCAATCTAACATAATTTTTAATTAATTAATTTAAAATAAATTTTAAGCTCATTATTTATAATGAAATAACTAACTTGAAAAAATATAAATTTAGCATTTGAAATTCTTAATAATAATTTAATATTTATTAGCTTTAGAAATCTCCATTTATGCTATATTTGAAGCTTGAATTAGAGTATAAAAATAAAAAGGAGAAGTACAAATAAAAAGAATAAGTAAATATTATTTTCTTAAAAAAACTTAAGTATGGGCCGGTACATATCCGGTATTTCCCAACATGGGCCGGTACAGGCCAGTATTGCTTGGGATGTCTAGTACAGGCTGATATTGTCTGGTACATCCGGTATAAGGCGATATTTTAACCAATACGAAACTAAATAATTAATATACCGATTTTACTCCAAACCGGTATGTACTATCTGGTACGGTAAAATATTAACAACTCCCAGTTTTTCATTATGACGACTCCACTACTTTGAACTTGCACCCATCAAGGGTCCATATAAAGCATGTGATGCACAGCCTGCAAACAAGAAAAACAAAAATTGCAAATATGGACTTTGCATGGAGCAGATTTAGGACTATGTCTATGAGTGCATGGTCAATTTGACTCTTCCTACTATGTTTTTGTAGTCAAATACCGCAGGTATAAAATTTATGTTTTTATAGTTCCAGAATTAATGGGTTAGGTTTTTGAGTTTTATACGTTATCTATATTAAATCTAGATAACCATCAATAGTTTAAAGTTAATACTTTGTTTAGGCATTTTGATCATAGCTTTTTTTCCTATTAGAATTAGGAGAACCTGAGTGGTTAATAGTTATGCCTGAATCTTTCCATTCAACAGAATTGGATTTGAGAAATTTGAGAATTGTGGAAAGCTTTGAACCTTTATGTTATGCTTGAAGCAAACCTTACCTGAAGGAGTATTTGCTAAGGATTTTAGGTGGGATCTCTAGAATCTTCTTCTTCTTTTCTCTTTTTAATCAATTGTTCACATGACAGTATTCATATTCACCTCACAGCCATTATTTTGTCTCCCAAACCCTAGAAATCTACTCTTACCTTTTCCCACCTTTTGGATAATAGTTGCAGCCCAGAATTTCCAGTAACTAATTCTCTGCAAATCAAACGACTCTACACCTTAAAATCAAGCCAATTCTGATTTATTTCAATCCAGAAATCCTAGAACCATCTTCAGCCTATTCAACCCTGAACTAATAAGGTTTCTGTTATTAGGGATGTTTGACAAAGTTAGCTTTCTGTTATTAATTGTAGTAATAAGCTATAATCTTTTTCAAACACCTACTTCTGCTACAAGCTAAAATTACTTTTTTTTATTTTATAAATGACTAGTTTTTGCTATAAGCTATAATATTTACTAAACACTTAATTATAACTTCTGCAACAAGTTACAATCTAAAAATTACCAATTTCAGCAATGCCAAACACCAGCATTATAACCCACAACTGGTTGTAACAGTGTAATATGTAAGTTTCCTAATGTTTCTTTCATCAGCACTAGTAGTGGACAAATGGGTGGTTCTTAGATCCATCTATATTCGAGAAAGAGGACCTTTTACTGCATTTGATAAGGATGAAGCTAGTCTTTACCCTTGACTGGTAATAACCTTCAGGCAGGGCACACGCTATAAGAAAATATGGAAACCTGAAAGTATGGGTGTAAAGAAAAATTCTCTAATTTTGGTCTGCAATCAGTAGAATCTACTTATATTCTTGTCAACGACTCAACATGCTGATGGATGTTTCTTATTCCTTCTTACACCTATGTTATCAATGTATTTTAGTCTTTTTTTCCTTGACTTATACAGGGGAAGATGAGCTGTTTAATGATCAATGATATTGACGCGGGCCTTGGCAGATTTGGTGAGCTGCAGTTTCCCTTGGACTGCAAAATCTGAACTCAATTAAAAGATGGCGTAAACTGTATTTCAATTAACACTATCTTATCAGCTTATTTGCATTGTGCTGCATTACTATCTTTTGTTAGTAGTCTTCATCATGAAATAATTTTTGTTAGTAGTCTTCATCATGAAATAACATTCTAATTTTCTCTCTCTCTCTGGTCTCTTACAAAGACATGCATTCTTCTGTTTCATCCAGGAAATACTCAAATGACAGTCAACAATCAAATTGTTGTTGGGACCCTGATGAATTTAGCTGATAATCCCACAAGAGTTAGTATTGGTCAAGACTGGAGGGAATCAGATGTTACAAACAGAATTCCTGTCATTGTTACAGGGAATGATTTTTCAACAATCTATGCTCCCCTGATTCGTGATGGGAGGATGGAAAAGTTTTACTGGTGCGTTTATTATTTAATGGTTTCTAACCTTCCCTATTGAATGTTATGAAACTATAATGATTTGTTGTACTTTTCTTTTTGCATTAGATGGGCTTGTTGGAAAATGTTGACAAGACATCAGAACCGCTGTGAATATATATACATATAGTAGAAAGAAATGCCCAGTTTAGTCCCCATTAATGTGGGTTTCAGAGGGGTAGATTAGGGATAGACCTAACTTCTAACATTATTTGTATGCCCTCAGTTTCAGACTCACCGCATCAAGGCTAATAGGCTGAGTTTTAACCCTTGAACCTGTGGCCGCGCTTTTCAATTTCGAGCTGTGTTTCATTGCCTGAAAGGGCATTCAGTTTATCGTAGGCCAAACTTTGAATGACCAGCAAGACTGTCACAATTACACGATTTTTGGTCTACTTAGTGCGGACATTCTTCAACCTAATGGACTGTTGGGGGTCATTTTACCAAAAATATTGTTAAGCTTTATTCCTTTTTTCTGATCTACAACTTCAACAGACTGGGAGCAGCCAATTTGCAGATTGCAATGGTTGGTTCTGTATCAGTCTTTCCCCTCCAGCATCCTCAGTGCTGTTAATGTAAGATGGAGGTGCTTTGCCAACATTATTAGTTTATTCTTTGTCGTACAGGCAGCCTACCCATGCAGACATCACAAATGTTGTCCAGAGAATGTATGAGAAAGATGGCATATCAAGGGATGAGGTGGAAAGCATAGTGAACACGTTTCCTAATCAAGGTATGTTTTGTTGTGTATCCTGATAAGTAAGTGATGTTTGCATTATAATGCATGAAATTTCTTTGAAATTTTGGAAGCCATGTGGCAAAGCCGGCTCAAGCCCTAGGCACCTCAGGTGCTTGCCTAGGGCCTCCATTATAGTAGGGGCCTCGTTTTTTTAATGCTATTATTTTAGTTTAGATTTTTTCATTAGGTGATTATAGTCACTTTTTCTATTCAATTCATATTATTTTTGCTACTTTTTCTATTTCAACAGTTTTTTCCTTAAAAATATGCATTTGATCCTTATTAGTTTGGAAATGATGCATTATAAGTGTTAGCAATAAGCTATTTTTTCAATTCAAATTAAGTTTGAAAATTTTGTTTTTTTGGTTCAAGGGAGGCCAATGGCTTGGGAAGAGGGTGAGCCAAATTTATGACCTTGTGAACCACCTTTTACAAAGGCTCGACCACGTAGGCTACACGACAAGTTCTTATATAATTCTATTCATGCAAAAACGTTTTTATTTTCTTTATTAATGTAAAAGATTAAATCATTAGACGATAATAGTTTGGAAAAATAATGTTATCTAAATATGATAGTTTTTCTTATATAAATGGTTTAGACTTTTTTTCCAAAAAAAAGTTTTGCAAATAAAAGTAATCCAATTGATGTATTAATTATATAAAAAATAATATTCTTTCTCAAATATATGCATGGTATTTTACGTACAATACATGTTGCTTATGCAATATATATATATATATATATATATATATATATTTTAAACTAAAAATAAAATATTATCTAAACTATGTCACTAGAATGGTTAACTAGTTTATAAATAATATTAATTGACAATGATATGTTAACAAAATGTGATTATAAACATTTAATCAATAATCTTGCACCTCAAAAGCAAGAAATATATATTTTAATTTAAATTACAATATACAAAATATACAAAAGGCCAATGTTCTATTTATTGCCTTAGGTCTTAAATTGGCTTGAGCCGTCTCAGTGCCATTGGAGATTTTTGCTTCTTCTTTTTTTTTCTTTTCTTCTTCTTCTTCTTCCTCTTTCTGGTAGGTAGGTAAGCATTTAGTAGATACCAAGAAAAGAAAAAATATACATAAAAAACTAAATACAAACCCCCCAAACGGAAAACAAAAAAATCGTTGAACAAACCATCCAAAACAAGGAAACACCATAAAAGCCTAGCCTGAAATGATATAAAACCTTCACATTACTTGATAAGAATAGGCACACACTTAGCCGACATCCCGTTCTTGAAACTTTCAAACTTCTATATCTAAGAAGGCTTACGACAAGATCTTTTAAGCTAGATTGAGAATTTTGTTTTCTCACTAGCAAGCTTAAGGTTTTCAATTTTCTCAAGCAACAACATCTTATTCTCACCGCTTGAAGATGGAGTCTTCCAAGAACCAATGTAATTTCATATGAAAGCTTGTTTGGGAGTCCTTTGAACAAGTACTCAAACGGAGGACTAGCTAATGACTATCCTCGGATGGTGAGGTCTTGGCCACCCCTCCCATGGGGAGGGAACACCAGTTGGATCACCTACCTCTTTGCAAAGCATATGTTCGTGGTTCTCCTCTCCCTCCATTAGATGAGGGGTCTCAGCTGCTTGAGGCAAATCCGAAGGATTTGCATCCATGTTGCATTCTATGTCATCATCCTTAGGCAAGCATGAAAATAGTACGGCAAAATAGATTGAAGATGAGGATACATGAACCTTACTTTCCCCATCCAATGGGGGGAGCAATATCAACGCCTTTATCCTTCCTCTTTTTCATTTCTTCTCCCCACTCTCCGGCTTTGTTTCGAGCTTCCTTAACTCTGCAAACTTGCGTGCATTTGGTGCTACTTGTAACATGTGCCATAGGCTTGTTAGTACAAGACTTGGCAAAATGGCAAAAAATTTTACACTCTTCACACACTTGTGGTTTCTATGGAATCTCCACTTTGATTTCATAAGGATTCCCATACCCCAAATTGAGCATAATTATAAAATACTTTGGAATTTTCTTGTTATCCTCAATTTCAATACAATACCTCCAACAATAGTCAACTGGATAAGTTATTGTGTAAACTCATCAAGGTAAAGAGGATTCCCGATGACACTAGCCACATAACTAAAGCCATCTTCCGTCCACAACTCAAGAGACGCACTATAGAACACGACCCAAACTGGAACGGTAGAGAAAGCGTTCTTCACAAGATGCATACTGGAATGCCTTTTTTATATTTCATAATCATGTTTTATACCATCCTACCGTTGTAAGTTGCATAGTCTGCCACATAAAAGATATAATTGTAATCATGAGACTCACTCAAAGATTTCACGGCACCACAAATACATATTGATATAGGATGAGATTGATCGAGTTCTTGCCATAGTGATTTTCACTCCGTGAAAGAAACTAATTGTCATTGTGTATATTAATATCATATGATGACAATATTTTATGCACCTGATAAATTCTTCAGTTGTATTGAAGAAAATGGTAATAGTGTCATCATCTTCTTCTTTTCCTACTGTACATTATAATGGTTGTTCTGCATATTCTTTAGTAGGTATGCTAAAAAGCATAAGGAGGTAATAACCTCTTCCTTCTTTCTCTCTAATGATTGGGCAGCCTTGGATTTTTATGGAGCTCTTAGGTCCCGAACATATGACAGGTCAATCTCTAAGGTATCTATCATCCTGCCTAACATGTGAATCTCTTTCTCCATATTTGAAGTTTGTTATCTTGCATGGATGTCATCATTTTGCTTTACCTCCCTTTCATTGCACTATGTTCTAGACTTGTTAGGCTTTTTCTTCACCCATGCTTAGGTTGCAGAACGTTTTAGTGATCATTGTTGTGTTTCAAAACAGGCAACTCAGTAAGGAATTTGCAAGGTGTGAAAGAATCGACTCATGAAGGAATTTGTAATTCAATTAGAAGTTCTTCATTTTTGTTTTTTTTACCAACGCTGATACATGTTACTGAAAAAAAGGTGTAAATTCTTCTTTGATCATGCATTTGTTAAACTAGCAAGTACAAATTGCTCAACATCACCAGATATATTTACAGAACAACACATGATTCTGCCTCAAACCACGACTCTGCTATTATAACTGCTTAATTTAATGACAACATCATTCCATTACTCCACTTTCTCCAACTGCTTCAACTTTGTGTATCTAATTTTGCATGTGTCCAACCACTAGTTTTGATAATAGTCATTGCATCTGATAGCTGATATGCACGAATGCAATAGTAATTTAATGCGGAACAAAAATCTAAACTATCTGTATAATATGATTAAGAGGCAAAAACAAATGCATTACTGTTGGACATAGATAAAATTAATACTATTGTATTTTTACTTATTTGAAAAATATTTTGAATGCTTTGCCTTGGGGTCCAACTGGTTTAAGTTTTAACTGGGAGTTGAACCTGCAATTACTTCTTCTTCTCCTTTTTTCTCCAATCACCTGTAATGGACAAAAAAGGATCTTGTTATTTCTTCAACAATTTCTGATCTCTAGCGGACCATTAATTTCTCCCCAGATAAATCTTGAATGAAACTGCTAAATCAAATTTTACGTGCACATATTCATCATATTTTATTTGCATAAGCCAAAGCCCATAACAGTGGCAACGTACCTAGCATGGATGCGAGAAGGATATGGCTAATAGATGGTCCAATTATTGACCTAATAATAGTGGAACCTACATTTAGGTTGACTGGTCTCTCAAGCAATATATTTTTATTGGCGTTGAGTCTAGGTTCTCCGTGGACTATTTATAGAGGAAGTTAAGAGAAAAAACAGGATAAACTCACGTTAGCATATTTAAGTAATTCCAAATTACACGCCTTTTCTTAAGGTGACAGTTAATAGTGTGTCACGGTCTTGGGTATATCTCAGCCCCAAAAGCAAGTTATTGTGGTGAGTCTACCCTCATGCTTATAAATTGCATCTCACTTTTATACTCAGGCAATGAAGGATTTTAATTCACACATGAGAGAGGGTGTGATATTATGTTACATGGTCTTGGGTAGAACTCAACCTCAAAAGTTAGTTAGCTATTGAGATGAGAGTGGCTCCAAGCTTATATATTATACATTACTCGTGTACCTAGGCTATGTGGGATTTTTCTTCACAAATAGTTGTTGCTCCATTATTATATAATTACTAGTGTTATTCATAATTGCTTACTTGGTTCTTTGTTTTCACTTTGAAACATGAGTTTCTCATTTGGCCCTCACTCGATGGATTAGTGTTAGTTTATTAACGTATTTTTTTGTTCAATTTCTTCTTGATTGTAGTGGATCGATGACATCGGAGGTGTTGAAAATCTTGGAAATAAACTTCTCAAGCGAAGAAAGGATGAAAAGCTTCCTGTATATGTACCCCCAAGGGTAAAATCTTATTTACAAACCTGCTACCTGCTTTTGATATCGGTGTTCCCTTGCTATCCTTGTCTTTCTATGAATGCTCAAATTTGTTGATCATTGTCTTTTTATGAAAGTTAAAACATTGTTATAAGTTTGGTTCGTTAGGTAATAATTATTGGAGCAATTGCATCAAAATGAAGATGAAACATAGGAATTACACCAACTCAGTCAAGATTAGAAGTATCTACATGTTTTCTTGAGCTGATTTATGTAGAATGAATTGAAGCCACACTACCGAAGGTCATTTGAAAACCTGCAAAGCGCCTTGTGTTCCTAAATAGGCTTTTATAATCTCTTAAAGCCATATCCAAGAATTCCCTTGCTGAAATATAGGGATTGTAGTTGATTCTGAAATTCTTATTGAACCTGTAGAACTGTTTATGACTGACCGGAATTCTTCATATACATTGAAAAATCAGAATCGCCCTGGTCTTGAGCTGCAAAATGCCATCCAGAATTACTTGGCTAAAACTTATTCCATTCTAGATTCTGGTGTCCAAAATGTTACTTCTGCACAGCTTTCTGCTTTAGCAACATGCGTTACACCAAGTGCTTCAGGTCTTCAATAGGGGATGCATTTTTAGCTTCCTTTCTTGCTTTTGCATTGTGAGAGTTGAAAATTCTATTTTGGGGTCGCGCATTTGCTGAGGAACTATTCTCGATCACTATCAGGGTGAATGTCTCAACTTTAAGATCTTAACAAAATAATAGCATCACTGAAACTTTTACAATGAAACTTAACACACCCTCCCCTCTTCTGAATGTAAAACATATGGCGCTGTAAACTTAATCTGTGTGTTTCTTCTATTGCTGTACCCTTTTTTTCCTCCATCGAAGCTTCTCAAGTTCACAAATTACTGGCC
Organism: Heliamphora exappendiculata; assembly: GCA_034768845.1. Classification (NCBI taxonomy): domain Eukaryota; kingdom Viridiplantae; phylum Streptophyta; class Magnoliopsida; order Ericales; family Sarraceniaceae; genus Heliamphora; species Heliamphora exappendiculata. The sequence continues at coordinate 5,034,222 of JAOTRH010000016.1, read as the reverse complement.
CTGATAGTGATAGGGTGAAATGTGTACGATAGCAACAATCTCTACAGTTCTTTGTTAAACCCTTGTACTTTTCTATATAAAGATATTTTTGAATATATTACCATATGCACTTCCCTATGGAACTGGGAGTTTATTAGACCACTTCACTACTTATGACACTTTCCTATGTAGCAAGCACACTTGTCCTG
>JAOTRH010000016.1:5013356-5033332 GCA_034768845.1 Heliamphora exappendiculata | reverse complement strand
TTTACCTAAATAGTTTTAGCCTTTTATGATTTCTTTCTCTTATTCGCTAATATATATATATATATATATATATATATATATTAAAAATACTATAATTTTTTATACATATTTAATTTTTATAAAAAATAAATATTTTTATAATTTACTTGAGATATATCAAACAAGATTTATATTAAATATAAAGTATGTGAAAATAAAAAATATTATGATTTTTTATTACTAAATTTATGAATTTTTAAAAGAGAATTTTTATAATTTTAAATATTTATAATTTAATAAAATTTATAAAATGTATGCCATACATTTAAAAAATAGCGTGTTCACTAAAGCTTTTTCTCAAGCTTAATTGTAGACTTATTTTTTAAGAAATGAGTTATATTATATAATAAATAAAATTATAAATTACACTTAATACTTTTGAAATATTACTGTCTCTCTCTTTAATCACCAAAATATTAATATACATTTGTTAGTTAACTCTGTTAACTACAACAACTAAATTACATTAATACCCCTTCTCATCTCTGCTCTCTCATTTTTATTTTCGTCTATGCTCTCTGCTCTTTCTTATCTCTCTCTCTCCCTCTGCTTTCTCATCTCAGCGATGGCGTGCGGCATCCGTCTCTCTTCCTCTGCTCTCTCTCATGTCATTTGCCCCTTGCCCCCACTGCCAAACTTGCCACCACACCAGATCCCTGCTCACCAGCCACTTGAACAGGTTTTTGTAGCCGTGCGGCGCCGGCACTTCAGCAAGTCGCGTTTCACCGGACAGTGTCGTTCTCTGTAAATCAACCTATCTCTATTCACCTTCAATGATCTCGTCGCGTCATCGCACAATGTGTACTCGCTGTACTTTACGTCGCACGGAGGATAGGTCTAGACATCGACATCGAAAATCACGACGGCACCACCGACGCCCGCTTCTGTTGTTTTCATCTTTATCGTTTTTGTCGCTTGAAGCTTCCAATTTCAATTGTGATGTAGGATTTGGGTGATTCTAAATCCACACAGACACAGAAACACGCAATTTGAGTTTAATTACAAAGAGGGTTGTGGGTTTGTAGTGAATTTGAGAGGGGAAGATGGGGAAGGAAGGTGGGGGGACGGTAATAATGGGAGTTGAGTTTTGATTCATCGACTACTTTTGTGAAATTGACGAATTAATTTGGCGGAGAGAGAGAGAGAAGGAGAGATTTTTGAGCTAGTTTGATGAGCGTCTCAGATGGGAGCGACGGAGAAGAACAGTCGTCGATGGTGTCGCCAAACGCACGAGCACAAAAGGGGGTAGTAGAGAGGGAGTTGGGGAAAAGAAGAGGATGGGAAAGGAACAAGGTTTCAGAGGTTCATCCCTTCTGTTTCTCCTTCCCAAATTCATCATTCATTAGTGTAAGGCGACGAGTTACCGGCGAGAGGGAAAGAAGAGGATGGGAGAGGGAGTTGTCGGCGATTGAGTCGCCGATGATGGCACCAAAGCGACAGTGCAGAGTGAGCTGGGGGAAAGAAGATGAAGGATGATAAAACAAGGGTAAAAATGTTATTTTTAATTAATTTGTTAATTATATTATTTATTTTCGTTAAATTAACAGACGGTTGACTAACGAAAATTTTACTTATTTTTATAAAATATGGGGTACAGTGTAATTTCTAAGAATAAAAAGATAAACAATGATATATGATAAGAATACAAGAGGTCTAAGTGTAATTTATCCTAAATAAAATTTCCTATATCATGAAAGAAAGAGGAAAAAAAATAAGATATGATGAGATTATGAGTAATAAGTTATAACATATCATAAATATAATTATAAGTGATAAGTTATCATAAAGTTATTATTATAATTGAGCAAATTAGAAAAGTAATTAGATAAAGTAATATTAATATTTTGACAATTAAGTTTATTTAAAAAATAGTTTCAAAAATTCAAGTGAGAATTAGGCTTTGATTGACAACCTTAATATTTTTATTTTTTTAGCTTAAAATATAAAAAAATCAAATTTGCCCGTTTGTCAAAAAAGCAAAAAAAAATATAAAAAATTAAATTAAAACACAAATTCTCAAAATATCGCATTTAAACTCCCACTACATTTGAAATATAATAATACAATTTATTCATAACTTATTTAATACTACTACTAGTTACATATAATTGTTAATATCAAGTATATAGAATGACAAAATTGTCCACTTTGAATAAAAAATAAAAAATTTAATTTTTTATCCAAGCAATCAAGTTTAAAAAAACTAGTTTAAAAATTAAGTTACCAAACAACCTACTTTTAACACAATTTAATTTTTTGGTGAAAAATAAAAATACAATTTAACTTTTAAACTAATTGTCAATCGAGCCCTTAGTAATAAATATTGGATAGAATTGATGCTGAAAATATTTGTATTTGTGTGAATAATTGTTATTGTGGAAATTTCAGCTCTCCATGGGTAGTTACAGTGGCAGAAAAAAATTAAATGTTTGAAATACTTTAATTAAAGCATTGAAAAATGTTAAAGAATGGCCAGCTTTTATTACTAGCGATAAAAGGCTATAAAAGTTTTTACTAATGAGTTTATGGTGGACAATTTATTTATAAAAGAGATTTTTTTGTTCTCTCTTCTAAGATTTCTCCCTTTTAACTTTAAGAAAAACAAATTGACTTGCTTGATATTAATGTCACTGAAGTGTTTATAGATAATAGTGGTATTGAAAAGAATATTGAAAAAAATTGTAATATTACAAGTAATAAGTAGCTCAAACACACTATACCTCTACCTTTCTCTGGGGTCTTTATTGCTTGTAAAAAAATAATTAATTGCTAAATCAAAATATAAAATAAAAAATATGATGTAAACCCAATGGGAAAGGATATGTATACTATTCTTTTAGATATTTTCAAACTTCGATTTTTCTCATTAAGACCATGCTTTAGTTGATTATTATTTTTTTTAAAAATAGTCTCACTCCATTGTGTTAAAACATGAGTAAAAAAAATATAGGAAGATCCAATTAAAAATGTATCATTTGAGAATAGATGTTTTATCTTTAAATTTAAGAATGAAAAGGTAAATGATTCATACGATTTGGAGGGGGTGGAGAGATATGCTGTAGTAAAAAAAATGAAAACCCAAATTTCACTCTTTAAAAGTGATTTTTCAAGTGTTTTGTCATAGTGAATTTATATAATGTAACACTTGCATTGTGGATGGAGGAAGATGTGAAATATTTGGTAAATATTATTAATATGCCTTTGTATGTTAATGGGGCAACACACTCTTGGAATTACATGATCAACTTATTCAACATTTCTTCCTCATAGGTGTGTTTATTTTGAAAACAAGTTCCCCTAACGAATAGGTTAATAAGATAGAATCAAAAGGTAAAAATAAATCAAATTTAGTCAATAAGAATCAAAACAAGAGAGATATAGATTAAAAGATTAGAAATCTCTTGATCGATTGTAAGAAGAAAAAAAATATATTTGATAATTTTAAGTTTTTATTTTGGGTGTATAATTGGGACACCTTTTGGTGATCTTGTATTTTTTGTTTCCCTTTTTGAAACTTGTAAACCATTATGATTTTTTATCTTTCTTAGCCTTGTAAGAGTTTTTTTTTTTTTTTTTTGGTTAAAATGTTTTTCTAATATATATATTAGAAAAACACTTTAACCAACACAAAAAAAAAAAAAAAAAAACTCTTGCAACAGTAAATGCCACGTGAAGATGTGCAGAGACAATGGAGCAAAGATGGTGTTTGCATGAAACAGGAATAAAAATAAAAATAAATAAATAAGATATAAAACAATCCTTGTGAAAAGAAGTCCCAGAGATGTACAAACTATTAAAACTCACTGGTTGCCACCCCCCTCCTCTTCCACGTTTCTTCTCAATGCCAAATATATATAGTACTCTCCAAACTAAATCCATAATTGACAATTAATACTGCAAATGAATCTGCCTTCAAACTAAAATCCTGGCAAGAATTCACCACCAAGCTCCACACCATACCCAGAATCCAACACGACCGCCTGAAAATGGAAATCAAGTTCATTGCTTCTACAGAGAAAATAAAATGGAAATTCCAATCAACTTTAAGTTGTTTGGTCATAAATGAAACTTTTATTCTTCAAAACGGCTTATTACTACTTCCAAAACCAAATTTCCCTCCCAATAATGCTTTCATTGAGATTTTACAATGCTTTATTAGTATTTTAAATTGTTAATGATTTTAAAATTCCCCCACCCCCTACACTCCAAATTATAATTTCGCCACCTTAAATTATAATTTTGCCTCTTCTTTTAAAAAAAAATTAATAATTTTGTCCCTTGTCGTAAGCACTCCTTGCAACTCACACAGCCGCCGCTTGCCCTCTTCTTGCTCTGGTGCCATTACAAATTTGACTCATTTTCTATCTAGGTAATTCTTCCTTCTTCAAATTTCAATTCTGTCAATTTCAAGCTCAATTGTTAGTAGATTTAATTTAAATGATTGGTCTCTATATTTGGTATGTCTTTCTTTCTTCTTCTTTTTTTCTCCACATTCATTTCGCATAGCAATGAGAGAATTTGCATATAACAATGTAAAACATGAATCTGGATAAGCAACTATGAATCTAAACAAATGTAAAACAAACATGAATCAACAAATTACTTCTTTTTTTTTTTTGTAAGATGTCAACATAAATTGCGTATTGAGATTGAATTGACTATGTATCAACATAAATTGATTGTGTATCTAGATTGAATTGACTATGTATTGAGCTTTGATATACAATATAATTTTATGTTTTTGTGAATCTGATTGTATACCATTGTGTTTTTGTAAATCTGAATTTTGTAAATTTTCATGAATCTAATAATATGCTTGTAAATCAAAATTAGATAATATGCATATATATATATATGATATTTTTGAGTAATACTTTTATCTATTATATATGATTTTAGATTTTCACCCACTCTAAACAAAAGCCATGGTTTCGCTCCTGAAAACACCTATACACCACCCCTATATAATCGGGATCTTCCAATCCCCCAAATCTCTATGAAGCCAAAAAAACAGAGTTCAAAGCACAGTTCGCTTCAAAACCGGAAAAGAGCGTTCAACACCCCCAAAAGACATACAATCTCTCTATGTCCAAGTGCACCATATAACAAAGAGAGGCACCAAACTCCAAGTTTACTTCTTATTTGAAACTTAAGGCATGTTGTTTGAAACTCATGCTACATGACACCTTATTCATAACCAAATATGCCCCTTAAAACTACTACTGCTTTAACAAAGAATTTAAACCTCATGCCTAAACACTTGGCTTATCCATCAGATGCATGTATGTGTGCGAACGTGTGTGCGCACACCTCTAAGTGCATGAGAGAGAGGGAGAGAGAGATGCACACAAATCCTCCATTTTAAACTATGACCGCTAAATGAACCACAAACGCTGGTTTAGATGGAAGATGTCAAAAGTATAGTGGATGTGGTATAGTGAAGCACCTGTACATGGTATGCATCAGAACAGCCACTGCTTTAGCCGCTTTGAAGTACCTTCAGTGGATCAAGTTGTCCGCTACAATAACTGGAAGGAACAGCAGAGAGCTCCTGCCTTCCTTTCCACTCCTCACCTGGCTTCAAGGTGATGGCCTTTTCCACAGCTGCAGCCTCAACACACAGCATGTGCTTGTACTCATCATCCCCCAAGTCAGGAATTGCCTTTGCCTTCTTATCCCAGGGATTCCAAACCACTGCAATACACACACACACACACACACACACACACACACAAAAAGCATAACAACAAGAAAGAGCTATTGAATTCTATATGTCATACATTCTTAAAAGTTGTTCCAAAAAGAACAAAATCAGTTGCAAACTAATGAGCCGGAGCAAATCCAACTTGATAAGTGCATGAGTTTCATGACAAAACAATTCTTTGGCCCATTGAACTTCAAAGTTGACAAATTATCATCTCAAGGTAGAAGGAATATAAAGACAGTGCTTAGAATAACAGCAATGATTAAATCAGTAACATCACCTTTTCTTTCTTTTTTTTTTTCTTGAGAGGGGGGGAGGGGGTGGCGAGTCCCAAACATCCATTCTAGGTGGATTTTTGGACTCAAACTAATAATTAATCAAATTGCGCTAGTGGTCGTTCAACCAAAAAAGTTTCCAATGTTCATATCTACATATTTTAATAAATAATGTAACGAACCACCATGCAAAGATATACACAACAAATATTAGATTTCCTAAATTATAGTATCAATTAGAATTTTATTTTGTTTCTTTTTAATTTAGGATTCTAAATGCTTTGATTATCTTTTAATTTAGATTTTATTATCTTATTTTCATTTAATTTAGGATTCTAATTTCCTTTTCAAATTAAAGTTTTAGGACCTTGATACATTATTCAGAATTTATGAATGAAAAGTTGAGCTCAAAGTTGTGGCCCTTTGTTAGGGTTGTGACCTTTTTTCCCTACTTTCTTTCATTTCTAATCCCTCCACATGCTTAATTATTTTGGTATCAGAGCTTAGACTCGAGTATTCTTTTTCCCTTTTTATGCTTTGTTTCTTTCCATTCATTGCTTCCTCCCAAGATCCGATCATCCACCAAATCTCAAATTCACCTAACCTTAGCAAACCCATCTCGATCTACCAAACCCTTAGCCATGACTACAAACCCAAACAAAATCCTCTCTCATACGTGACCCATCAAGCCCATTGCCAATCAACAATGACCATCATCGGTCACTACCATCCAACGCCCTAGCCACCTTCACCGCCTCCAACCATCACTGGTTACCATGCTGACTAGGTCGTTGCCCTCCATTAGGGAGCTTTGCTAAACATCTCAAAGTGCTTCAACGTTGTCGACATCCATTGCCATCGTCGATCAGTGGTCGTCCAGGTCTGTCATCACCGACAACGACTTCATCTCTCTCTCTCTCTCTCTCCTGTCAAACCCTGGGCATCTTGCTCTCTCTCGCCCTGTGACCAGCTACGAGGACGAAGACACATTTGACCCAACCCACCTAGACTTGACCCGGAGGTATTAATCGTGGCCAACCTTTGGCCCAACCTAAAATCGAGTCCCTACTCTAACCCAGATCCTGTTAGCACATTATAAACAACCTAAGCCCACCTTGCTGAAACCCATATACAAGTCCACCCAAAAAGAAAAGCCTGACGCAATGACCTTTCAATTCAACCCATTTCTTTAAACTCAACCCACACTCTTTGACCCAGTACAGAAGGGGAAAAAAACTCTACATATTCTGCCCAACCCATATTTATCCAACTCTAGCCACAAAACTTAAAATAAAAAAAAACCAAGAAAAAAAAACAAAGCTTTTCTTCTCTACAGGCAACTATGGTTACCAATGAGGAGTTGAACTCAAAACTTAAGACTTTACACCATGATTCATAATAGATGAGTAGAAAACCCAACCATATGAATCGTATGATAGACGACATAGCACATATTCGAGCAACATTAAATAAATTAGTCATCATTTTCTTGAAAGATAAATAAGAGAAAGAAGCTCCCGTTAATGAACTTTAGGTGCTCATTCACCACAAACCTTTGTGTACTAATGTATGATAGAGGATCCATAATTGATTAAGGTAGATAGAGGTGCCAAATTAGATACTTTAGATTTTAATGCGGACCAATAAAAGTTTGATTATACTTCATCTCAAAAGATCAATTATTCTATTCCTCCTTTACCAATGAAAAAGCAAGGCATTCCCATGCATGACGCAGTTCCATCAAATGAAGAGTCTCTTGAACATAAAGATGTGCCCACTAACAAAAGATTTCATCAAACCAAAACATATTAATTTTTATGGTGTTGAAGATTTTAGGTTATCAAATCATGTTTTGCAGTTCTTGTTAACAGCCTAATGACTAAGATTAGTTGGTATAGGAAGAAATTGAATATTCACAATATTTAATTATTTGACACGGCATAATTCAATATTTCAAGTCGACACTCGAGTTCGAGTTCTTTTTTTCAGTTAAGGAGAATGATACGAACAATAGAGAACATAAATGATCAATTTTAAAATTTATTAATTACTGTATTTTATTATTTTATATTTAGTTTTCTTGTAGTATTAGGTTTTCTTAATTTACTAGAGATTGAAATAAGTATCAATTAAGATTTTATTTTGTTTCCTTTTAGTTTAGGATTCTAAATATTTTGATTATCTTTTAATTAAAATTTTATTTTATGTTTGTTTAATCTAGGGTTCCAGTTTCCTTTCCAAATTAGAGTTTAGGCATATATATAAGAGGCATTCTTGATGTATTATTTAAAGTTTATGAATGAAAAGTTGACTTTAAGGTTCTGGCCTAGTGTTAGGGTCGTGACCTTTTGCGCTGCATTTCTTTCATTTCTAACCCCTCCACATGTTGCATCATTCATTCACTGTTTAGATCTTACCTCCTCTTTTACACATAAAATAACATAATCCCCAAATCATAGTAAACCTTCATATCACAAATATATTAGTACGATGCTCAAAAATCTGATGAAGCCAATACATGTGGCAAAACTCACCAGCATCAGGAAGTCCATCCTTCCGCAGTACAAATGTTCTTTTCTTCTCATGATCCAGAATTGCAATTTTGGTGGGTGTACTGACATATATTTTGTCTACCTATTCCACAAAGAAAAGCACCAAAATATTAATGACAAACCAACAAGAAAACCACAATTCATTCTGGAACAATTGTACTAACTTCTGATTCAAATGTTATTGCATCTCCCTGTTCAGTAAATCGTTGTCTATCTTGCAGGTTATCTAGATAATCCAGCGTCTCCAGCCCTTCTATGCGCACTTCACTGATCACACCCAAAATTTATAATAAGGTACCAGTACGTGAGCATAGAATTGTGCAGAATTCAGTTTTCACAATAACAGTTTCTCCAGGTAGGTATTGGACGTTATTACCCAGAGCATCAATTAATATTTGGAACAGTTGAGACTGAAGGAACTACCTTCTTTTGTTAAGAAGAAGAAACCCAAAAAAGAAAGATATCATTAAAAAAGGCAAGCATAATTTCCAAGGCCTTGTTTGTTTTCTCGATTGATGTGGCGGGGTATAAGTGAGTGGGATTGGATAGAATGGAAGCCAAGGAACCTACTCCGAAGAGTCCTGACAAATAATGATTGAGAGGAGATTCAGCATTTTTGAATAACATATCCTATGTACAAAAATTAGTGCAATCACACATTTGTTTAGAACACACATTAAATTTAGGATACGGTAATGCAATCCAATCAACAGGCTTATTTAGTGAACTAATTAGTTGGTACAAATTACGATTACCATTTTGACCCTAATGTAAGAAGACTGAGGCGGTGAGGAAGATTAAATAGGTCTAAAAAACATTAGTGCTGGGGAGTGAGGCATTATACCATAAATTAGGTGGTTTTGGTCTTAATACGGGATAGGATGGATTGTGGAGGTTGGGTTGCATTATTTTATATCCAACCCAATAGATTATACAAAACAATAGAATGGACAAGGACTGGATTAAAGGGGGGCAATGCAATTCAATCCAGATCAATACCGAAACAAAGGCCTTGCAAGTAATGGAGAAAGTAGAGACAGCAGCAAAAGAGACCGAAAGCATAATACAAACTAAAGGTAACCAGAAAATATGCAATATCCCATCGGAGTAACCATAAACCGAAGGTCCAAATCCCCCCCTTCCCCCGTCCCAAGAAAAAGGCAATAGCTTCCAAGCTCATAGGTATTCTTCGATTCATTATCTATGAGCACCATTAACATTATAGCATACTTTTGCTAGTTTGAAATCTTATTAATGAATCTGAAAGACTTCATGTGTGCAGACCTAAATTGCTGCTTTCTTTCCTTCTTATTTTTTACACTTTCTGCTGATGCATCGTATGAATTATATCTTTGAATCTTCATAATCATTTTCACTATTGAATCGTTTCTGAAACTTTGAGAAAAACATTTCCCAGCAAGTTTCAAAAATTCTTTCCTTGAAGTTTTTATTTAATTTCCCAGACAAGTCTGAATGTGTTGTTCCCATTGTATCCCCAAATTTACCATAAGGCTTCCATGGAGCTTCCTGTTATATATCCTAATTCACTTGCCAACTTCTTTCACATTTGAAGTTACATGCAAATGTCACATGCCATATCTCGTTATTAGTTCTGGCTACGGTGTATAGTTAAACTCTACTTCCAGTTAAATGGATCTACCAGGAGACAGATCACAATCTCTTAGAATTTGTGCACCATACCTAAATAGTCTAACTAGCACTCCACAAGTCTTCCCTTCATTTTCCAAGGATGAATTTTTGAGTTTTCTTATATGCACACAGTCCACTTGAGACTTGAGCGCCGCAGTTGGATGGAGGAAAAAAGAGGAAGAGAACAAAAAAGAGGCAATTAATCGGTGCTAATCCTTCCAATGGAAGACCCTAGGAGGATTAGAATGGTTACAGCCAGAGCTTATAGCATTATTTACAAAAGGTCGCTGCCCTCAGGCAGCACAACAGATAAAGAAACAAAACTTAAAAACCATAGACAACAGTAAAATCTGTATAAAAAAACAGAGAAAAAATAAGAATTACCTGATATCAGAAACAGAGAAATAGTTATGATAGGCAAATGTGAACGTAAATGACTTTCCATCTGTGTTGGTATTCCTAATGCGGGATGTCAACATCAGATCTCCTCCAGGTCCCAGGGTTACCCTTAGGCGAAATTCAAATCTGCAGATCAAAGGTTTCTGAAATATTACATGATCCATATCTGACATGAGACCACAGGGTGTGATGTTTACTTGATCAATATGTGTCAATAGATCCCCAATAAATTCAAATAAAAAACATATTTGTGTAAACCACAGGCACATAGATCTACATAGGCGTACAAATTAGCAGACACAAAATAAACCACAAGAACAGAAAATTCTCAAGGATAAGAAAAATACTACAGCTAACATTGAAAGGATAAATTAAGTTTCCACAAGCAAATTAAATGAATTTAATGCTTTACCTGACAGATTTTTCACTCAAAGGGAAGTACGGAGCTCAAATAACTCAATAAAAAATTGTGTGGAATTTGGATTGGATAAAGCATCTTATCAAATTGAGCTGTGCACCTGTGAGACCACATCTTTGCATCTTCTTCGGAGTGCTTAAGTATTAAATCAATAAAAGCTTTGTTGGAGCTATTTGTTGGAAAGGGAGGAGGATCATGATCGATACTCCAAAATGTATTCCTTGCGAACCCATGTTGTTCAAGAGGACCATGACTTCCAAACTGAAAATGGAAAGTATTCCCTCAGAAAATGAATCCATTAAAAAGGGGGGGAGAATATTACAGAAAGAAGGTTATTACACACTTGAGGAAAACAGAGTGGAATCCCTCCACGTATAGCCTTTGGAGGCTTGAAAGTGGCCTGCATGAAACTCAAATATGGTTTAGAAAAAGAGAAAAAGCACATATATTTATGAGACAAAAACTAAAGAAAGTATATAGAAGTAGCGTCAATGTGGGGGTAAATTTTTGGTTGAATCTGACAGGTTAGGTTCAGCAAGAATGAAAAGCATAATCCCAGTACGCAAGAAGCAGTTCAAATGCATGGAAAAGACACTTTCAGGAAAGGAAAAAACAACCCAATCACATTGAAGAAAAGAAATGAAACATTCAGTCCCATTGAGCACTATTTGTTCCAAGGTGTTTCAATAACAAAAATTTAAGAGAGATAAGTCATATTCAACCTCTTTATAAATGTTAATGCACCCAGTAAAGAGGCACATGGATCTTATGGAAAGAACTTTATGGTACATACGCAGTTGCACTCAATAGCCTACGCAATATGAAGCAATATTTTAAGATCCATGTGGAACCTACCTTGTGTCCTTATACTCGTCAGCATCATTTTGAAACTATTTGTCGTATACTGCGCCATTAGGAATGTACCTTGACATTTTGTATGTGACAGTTTTAGTGAAGTTGACTGCCTTGATATTCACTCTGATAGAGGGTTAATTTTTGCAAGATAAGAAGATAAGCAAAAATACCAATTGAAAGAATAAGTTCAATTGGAAGTTTTTGATTACCTCTTACTATTGTATTTTGATTGGAGGTAACCTTGCGACTTGTTGCAATAAGAAACAAAATAGTGTTACCTATTCTAGTGCTAGAGCGGAATATCTTTGATATGACTAGCACCAAATCCGAAATATCGTGGGTTTGCTCTCTTCTTCAAGACTTTGGCATCATACCTCCTATTTCTATGAAGATATTTTGTGATAATCACGCAGTCATCTTTATTATAAAGATCATGTTTTCCATGTACGTACTAAATATATCGAGATTGATTATCACTTCATTTAAGATTTACTGATAAGAAAACAAATTATCACTTGTTATGATTGCCCGTTGGATAAAGTGGGTGATATTCTTAGGAAACCATTAGCTTGTTTCTATGTTTTGGTAACTGACCTCAAAGTTGGCATGGCCATGTTTGACCTCTATGCTCCAATTTGATAAGAGATATTACGATATTTTATTTGTTTTTAGCTTATGTTGACTCGGGAATATAGTTTTAAATAGCGGTAGCAGTTGGTGTAACGGCAACGGTAGCAGTGGCGCAGTTTCAAGGCGTAACGGCCATAGCGTAGTAGTAGCAGAACCCAGAGCCGTGAATTTTTTTATTTTTTGCACAACTAAATTAAAAATAATTGATTTACATCTTTTTATTCCATAAATATATTTATTGAAATTTAAAATAATTTTTTATAAATTTTATTTACTTTCTAAACATAATTCAATATATGTCTTAATTTTTTTACTATTTAATCTAGTTAAAATAGTTTAATTATTTTTTTGTAGTAATTAATAAATTTATGTATTATAAATTCATAATGCACAATTAAAATGTTATTAAATTTTTAATAGTTATAAAGTATTGTATATATTAAAGCACAATACTTGATTTGTTAATTAAATTATAATTTTAAATTCACTATTGCAAAATTTATATTGTTGTTTGAATTTTAATTTGTATAGGTCTAATTTTTTTTGGAAGGAATTTGTAAACAAACATGGATCTTGAACAATTTTCTTAAAAACAAAATGTTTTTTTTTTTTTGATGACTAAAAACAAAAACTTGAACAGCATATTTTCTAACTACTACTGAGCATCATAAAAATTCAAATTCATAGACAGTAGATCTTCAAGAAATATATATTTGAATCAAACAGGTTATTTAACTTTCAACAAATATGAATCTTAAAGAACTCATCAAAAATTGGGAGAAGAATGAATATGTTGTAGAATTTAAAATTAATCACAAAGAGCAAAATTAGCTGATTGTTGTGAAATTGAAGAGATTTAAGGCAAATCTCACAACGCCCAAGTAGTATTTGGCATGTCGGACTACTTTGAATAATTTTAGGTTCAAAATAATAGAAAACGTGAGATCTGTTGATGAAAAAACGAAATTAGAAAATTTAAAATCTAAAATCCTGTTACACAAGCCGTAACGGTACTGTATCGGTTCGTTTCGGTCGTTACACCACCGTTACAGCTGTTCCGAAAGGTGAAACGGTCGTTACACTTTTGAATTTTTTTCACATCGAAAAATCAGCCGTGACGAGTAACGGAGGCCAACGAGACCGTTACCTACCGATAACAGCCGCTTTTTAAAACTATGCTCGGGAATACTTGCAATTGTTTTTGATATAATAATAATATAAATGCATGTGCAATGAAGCTATGTTACATAGACTCTTCTAAATGTATGAAATACCTGTGTCGAACACTCAGCACTTCAACAAGAGTACGAGATATATTTTCAACATTTTTAGTTGGACATTCATCCAGAAAGCATATTCGCTTACTACAAAACGATGCATAAACTCTTATAGAATGCATGAAATGCTTTATACATCCTCGTAAACACAATTTATCCTAAAAAATAAATAAATACACACACACACACACACTAAGGAATATGAATGTTTTGTCGTGTCCTAATTTTTTTATATGAAAATTAAATAAACCTAATACTTAAATACATATTTGCACTCAACGCTCGTACCCGAGTCCAGGTAACATAAGGGTGAAGATCTATCTATCTATCTATATATATATATATATATATATATATATCATTCTGTTGTGCAATAAAAGTCCAGAATAATCATAAACAAATGTAAAAAGACAAATTTTACGTGGTTCGGCAATTTGCCTACGTCTACGGGTAACAGAATTCAATATATGAAGAATAAATTACAAATCACTCGACTCTCACAAATTTTCCTCTCAAACAACTTGCACACACTAAATAATCTGAGACAAAATTCATATTTATAGGAGAAAAAGAGACATAATCTAATCAAACTTGTGCTAGTCGAGTTCAAAACCAATTAAACAACTACAAATCCACATTCTACAGAACTTCTCAAATTTAGTAACCGTGATAGACTAGAAGTCTATCCCAACTCAAATTAGATTTGAACCAAAATTCCCAACAATCTCCACCTTGACGAGAATCCATATCCCAAACAAACTAGCATACCAATGCTGCCACCAAATGCACTAAAAGTGCTCAAAATTTTTAATCGAACAAATCAACAGATAAATTCTGCATCCAAATGCGTTTGGTAGCGTCAAATTCACCTGGGGTGACCAAAACTTCAAATCAGACATATTCACAAATTGATGTTGCCTTCAAATGCGTCTTGAAACGCTAAATGCATCCAAATGTGCCAAATTCCAAAATTAAACAAAATACGAATAGATGTATGGAACACGTCAAAACCAAATGTGAGCCGGTTGGAGCGACTACTCAAATTATCAATTTTATCAAGTTTAAGCTGTATTAAAACTTGATCCAAGTGACACATCTTGTCATTCAAATTGTTATCATATCATCCACCAACAAATGCAACTGAATAACTGACATAAAATTCATCTATTGACAAACTTAATCTGAGAACAAACTTCATTTGAGAACAAAACTCCACCTAAAGATTAAATTTCTCATGATGAATAAAATAGATTCCCCCAGACGAACAAAACAAACTGCATCAGTTATAAAACCCTCAAACCTTTGATTTCTTCAAAGATTCAAATAGACAATTTTTCGAATATAAATCAAATATACAAATAACCAACCCGAACCCAACAAACAAAATCCTCAGCAGATTTAGTCATCAAAACTTTTTAAGTTCCACCACAAATAACATTCGGTGTTTCAAAACGATTAAACCAATCATTTTTACGTTCCAATAAGGCAAAATTGAATTTTAAATACTGAACTGATCAAATTTAATATCACGGTTGAATCCGAAACAACCAAAAAATAGTAGGAACCACTCTGACCCAATCAAAAAATAGCAAATATATACTGAGCCAGCCAATCAAAATAAGAAAAACAGTATTGAATCGGCAAAAAAAATCAAGGCGCAAGGGTGCGCAGTGGCTGGGGCACACGGATCACGGAGTGCAGAGCAATCTTCCTCTCTTGCTGAATGCAAATCAGAATAATGAACTAAGGACGCGTTTGGCACATTTAAAATATGAACAAAGACTTAAACAGCATTTGAGGATGCATTCGAATTCCGATTTTAACGTATAATATACCATTGAAATCGTCTCGACAAGACAAAACTTCTAGTATATTCAAAAATAATTTTTAACCACTTCTAGTTCTGAGCATAGAACAAAAAACAGCTTTAACCAAAACTCTGATACCACTTGTTGTGCAAAAAAGCAAAAAATGCCTAGAATAATCATTAAAAAAATAGAAAGAGACAAATTTTACGTGGTTCGGCAATTTTCCTACGTCCACGAGCGACAGAATCCAATATATGAAGAATAAATTACAAATCACTCGGCTCTCACAAATTCTCCTCTCAAACAACTTGCACAAACTAAATAATTTGAGACAAAATTCATATTTATAGGAGAGAAAAAAAGACACAATCTAATCAAACTTGTGTTAGTCGAGTTCAAAACTAATTAAACAACTGCAAATCCACATTTGTTAGAACTCTTCAAATTTAATAGCCGTAATAGACTAGAAGTCTATCCCAACTCAAATTGGATTTGAGCCAAAATTCCCAACACTTTGTTGTTGTTGTTCTTCTTCTTCTACTTCGACCCTATATTCCTACTTTACTAGTCAACTATACTATCTATTAATCATTTTTGTAACAAAATTGTAAACATGCTTAAACCACAAGTATTTTTGCAGCAATGTTTCAGGTTAAAAATCATTTTGGGAATCCTTATTCATAAAAGAGCCCACCAGCATCCATGTGTACCTAGCATTTGTTCGTATATGCAAGAACAGATATAAGAATACATCATATAAATCTCTTTTAAGGAATCACAAGAACCATCTCTAACAAAGATGTTTAATGTTAAGAGGTTCCAAATCCATAATGCTAAAGAAACAAGATTTGAATGAAACGCAGTACCTTACTGCTGACAAAAAGTAATTCTTCCCCATGATCATTCTTCCATGATGTAACTTGACCACCATAAAGATACACCTGTTTTACACAAAAAAATATAAATGTGATAAGATTTGCATCGTATATGATTTTTAACCTTTTGCAACAAGAAAATTTAAGTCCAAACAGTATAATATGACATTAAAACTTCATTGGCACTGAAGTTGGAAAACAATCAGAATATGTATAGTGCATTGGAATTAATAAGGAAAGGAATTTAAAGTAGAAAGGAAAAGAAAAAAATGGAAAACAAAAGACGTTCCCAAGGGGATGAATCATGAATATAACACTTGGTAATCACGCCAAGCAGTCAATGCATGCGAGCCTTCTGGGACTCTGAAATTGCATTCAAATTAGAGTTTTCTATTTACATAAGAATCCCAAATGAAACTTGCAGTGTAGACAAACCAGACACAAATTAAAGGCTCTGTCCAGTGGGCAAGGAACAAGGATTTTTTTTTTTTGATCGGTAGAACAAGAAGGACTTGAAAGGGTGCGAGTTAAAATAACAGGTCAAAAGGGAAAAGACTCTCAAGTAATGATGGGAGGGTGGAAGCCAATCAACAAAAAGTTTATATACATTCTACAAACACGTTTCCTTGTTTTTTGAACTTCTTTTATTATTCCAGGATCATGTTTGTTTGAGAGTTTGGGGGCTTGGGATTGAACTATTCTGATAATAGTCCCATATATAAACCTTTTTAACTACCTTTGGACTCCATATGGGGCATTTAAGTTAAACCTGGGTGGGGGAGAGATTTTCAACCCCAGTATGTTTGGCCGGAGGGATGTTAAATTATGCTTTTGTCAACCAAGCGAATGCCATCTGAACCAGTCAGAAATATTTTCACATCCCATCTCTGTAACAAACGCACTGACGACACTCTTCTATTGAAGGGCATCCCACGGTGACTTGATGGCAGTGAACCACAGTCATCGAACCAATGCCTTTCTGGAATCATTCATCGCCGATCTTCCAACCCTGGAATGGAACGTAACCTCACTGCAAACTTACCGTTTTTGCAGGTTACTTAGTGCAAAGATGGGAGAGCAAAACAAGTTATGAAAGTGTGAACGGTGCAGCACACAAGGTTTCTGGCAGTGTGAAAGGTGCTAGAGCAAGAAGCTTTCTGGGAATCCGATTCTCTCTTTTCTTTTCGGCACTGATTCTCTCTTTTCTTTTCTGCCACAATCACAACAGCAAAGAACTCAAGCGGAATTGCTTTCAATTGTTGTTGGGACATTATTGTGGATGGAAACAGTGGACTTAATATTGGTTGATGGGTATTGATGTATATTCAAGTTTAAATCCCACATGAGCAGTGTATTACCAAACACAGGATTGGATATCCACTGGGTAATTCTTCCCGCAATCAAACGCAGGATAGGACCAAGGCCAAGGCATTATTATACCCTTCCAACTTAGTCCAGGAACTAACAATCACAGGGAACATTTTTGACTTTCCAAATTAGTTCCTCAAACAAACAAGGAGTGAAAGCACGTTTGATTGCAGGATAATTTTAGGAGGGGTGGGATTATTGATCGGATTACGGACTATAAGTAATACTATGGGATCAAGTGGAATAAAGTGATGGGATAAAAAATTAGACATGATTGCATAGGATTATAGATAGTATTATGTGGGAAAAGTTATGCCATGAGATAAAGAGGCATAAAAAATGAGCTAAAAGATTTGAAGATGAGAGGAGTAGATATTATAGAATTATTTCCCTCATGTTTGATCAATGTAGACACCCCATTGTGATCGGTTATAATGTACAGACTCACTGATTAGCCATGCTCAATGATAAAAAAATGATTTTAAGAACAAGTATGATCTCTCGTAAAAACGTATCGACGCGCGAGTCACAAGAAAGACCCATTTCTCCAAACACCACCTCTGTTTTCAACCTTTTTCGTCAACCTCTTTTCGGCTCTTATTTTCACACATCCCCACACTCATTTTTAGCCATTCGAAATCAAGTGCATTGTTAGAACTTGAAAGTCTATATTTCCAAAAACGGGTGGACTAATTTGTCTCTGGGACACCCGACAATGCCCCAAAAAATAGTTGCAAAAAACAGCCGTGGCAAACCCATCGAGCCGGACCAGCCATCAATACTCGTCCCATATGGCCAGACCAGCCATCTAGGGGCCGCCTGCCCCGTCATTATCCCTTTGCGGTTTTCTCAAAACCTGGCGCGTCCCACATTGTTTTCTGACCTCAAAATGCGAGTTTTCGAAGCCTATATAAAAGGACATTCCTTAGCTTTCAAATCATGATTCAAAGAAGTTCATAATATGGTTCAGAACTCAGAAAATCTCAATTTGGGTGCAGAATCGCCCGTTTCAGTGTTAAGCTAGAGGCGCCGTTGTGCCTTGAAGAGCTTAGTCGATTCTCAAGTTTGAGTTTTCAAACGGAGCTTGCGTGGTTCACGCTTAGAACTTTAGTTCTTTTTTATCAATCCTCTTTCAAGTGCTCACAAGTCAAGGAGTTCGAGTTTAGGTTTGTGATCCTGAGGACACACCGAAGGGCTAACCGATGGTCGACGGGCTAAGGTAAGTCCTTTTTTCTTTATCTTTAATCTTTTTTATTTATTTTCTATATTTTACATAGGTTTTTTATTAATGTTTCAATATTTTAAGAATTTTATAATTTTTGCCGCATGCTACGTAGAAATACCTATTTAGGTTCAAAATCCTAGAAAACCCTTTTTTATGTTAAAACTTTAATTTTCTTCCTTTTTAAATAAAGTTTGCCTCTTAACCTACCCTTTTTGAATAACATCGGAACTTGCACCCGAGCACCCTTTTGGTTGAACCCGATGTAGAAACTTGATTTGATACTGGTTTGCTTTGTAGGGATGTACACAAGGATCGGAATCTAAATATTGTAACTAGTCATCCCAAATAATGTTAGGAATGAACGGTTATAAATCTTTAGGGTTCATTTTTTAGGTTAGTGTGTTGTTTTTCTTTCTACATGCTTAGGACGACGGTATAGCCATGATCCCTCTTTTTTTTTATTTATAAAACTCAGTGTTTTCGAAAACTCCATCCTACCTAGTCAGTTTATTTCGCATTCATGCATTAGTTA
Organism: Heliamphora exappendiculata; assembly: GCA_034768845.1. Classification (NCBI taxonomy): domain Eukaryota; kingdom Viridiplantae; phylum Streptophyta; class Magnoliopsida; order Ericales; family Sarraceniaceae; genus Heliamphora; species Heliamphora exappendiculata. Next base: position 5,013,725 of record JAOTRH010000016.1, on the reverse strand, counting down.
GGTATATAGACCTAATCTCGTGAACCATCGGTGATGAGTAGAAACTAATCATATAGTTAGGTAGAATGGGTGCCTAACATCTTTCCATTTAGTGTCTTAGCTCCCGAGCCCGTTCTATAGTAATTAAAGGACTAAACCTAATTCAGAGAGTCAATGCATAGTTCATGAACCTTAAAATCAAGTGGCAACTCTACTTTTGTTTCGGACTTTTATTTCATAACCTAACAACCATGTCTCAAAATTAACGGAGATCGTTTGATTATGAAATAATTGTCTTAGTAGCAATATTATAATCTGAGCAGCTACGTCAACCAGAAGAACTTTTCCGTAAGGAGACCTCTTTGAAAATCTCGAAAGGGAGGGGGGGTT
>JAOTRH010000016.1:4989158-5013256 GCA_034768845.1 Heliamphora exappendiculata | reverse complement strand
TTGCTCATCATAATTAACGATTTTTTAATTATGTGATTCTCAGGATTAAAATGGATTTCAACCCACTCGCTTCAATATTCAAAGAAAACAAACTTACGGGACCAAATTTTGTTAACTGAAAATGTAACTTGGATATACCTTTAACTACAAATAGTATTCTTTCAATACCAGAAAATGTGTCTGTTTCAGAAAAAGATTCTTCCTCGGGGTCGAAAGGCATGAAGAAGAAAAATGTTCATAAACAAGGAGACACGGTTTTCAGGGTAGTTAATGGGCCACGGATTGGTGTGAAAAAGCCGAAAGGCAGATTTTTTTCATTGCAACCAGACTCAGCACTGGAAAAAGCTATGTCCAGTATTTTTCAGAAGACCGAACAAAAAGGGTAATTTCTGTTCACTGATTGTGGAAACATGTTTAGCGGTGTTATCTACCGGTACCTAGTGTGTAGATACGGGAGCCACTAATCATATCTACAATTCATTGCAGGAGTTCTAGGAAACCCGATAACTTAGTGATAGGGAGATTTACTTGTATATGGGCAATAATACAAAGGTAGCAGCAGTTGCAGTAGGAGATGTCACTCTCAGTTTTAGTAGAGATCGGATTTTAATATTGAGATATTGTTTTTATGTACCTGCCATTAGAAGAAGCTTAATTTCCGTTTCTAGATTGGCTAAAGACAGATATTTGATTTATTTTAATAACTCTGTAGTTATTAAGGATAATAAACGGGTTATCTGTTCTGGTATATTGGTGAATGATCTTTATATTATTACTCCAATCTCTTCTACACTACAATTGACTGAAACAAATAATACATTTTTACTACCATATAAGAGAAAGTTTCATTCTTTAATGAATCAAACGTTTCTTTGGCACTTACACTTAGGTCATATTAATCTAAAAAAGATAAACAGACTAGTAGCAGATGGACCTTTGAGTTCATTGGAAATAGACACTTCCAGTCTGTGAATTTTTCTTAGAAGGTAAGATGACCAAGAGGTCATTTTCGGCCAAAAGTTATAGAGCTAAAGAACCGTTGGAACTGGTTCATTCTGATGTGTGTGATTCTATAACAATTCGGACTAGAGGTGGCTTTGAGTACTTCGTCAGTTTAATTGATAACTACTCAAGTATGGATACATTTACTTGATGCACCGTAAGTCTGAATGTTTTGAGAAATTCAAAGAATTCAAGGCGGAGGCGGAGAAGCGTCTGGATAAAAATATTAAATCACTACGATCCGACCGTAGTGGGGAATATCTCTTTGGAGAGTTTAAGGACTACTTGTCATCAGAGGAGATTACATCCCAGTTGACTGCACCTGGCACTCCACAGCAGAATTGTGTAGCAGAAAGAAGGAATAGGACTCTTATGGAAATGGTAAGGTTAATGATGAGTTATTCAAGTTTACCAGATTCGTTTTGGGGACTCGCTTTAGAAACAACAGCTTACATTCTGAACTTGGTAGCTTCTAAGTCGGTACCTTCTAAGTCAGTATCCTCTACTCTCACAGAATTGTGGATCGGGCATAAGCCTAGTCTAAAACACATTCGGATTTGGAGTGTCCAGCACATGTGCTGAAAGGGAACGCGAGTAACTTAGAACCAAGGACATAAGTCTGTTTCTTTGTAGAGCATCCCAAGGGAACCAAAGGTGGTCTATTTTATAATCCTAAGGATCATAAGGTTATTGTTAGCACCAATGTCCGATTCTTGGAAAATGATTATATTATGGATCACAAACCCAAAAGCAAAATTGTTCTAGAAGAACTTAGAGAAAATACCAGTAGAACGGGAAAAGAACCACAAGTCACTGATATTTCATTATCTCGTCGTAGTGGAAGGATTATCGGGACATGTGCAAATCAAGAACAGGGTGCTGATGCACAGGGTTCAGATTCTACACAGCATGTTACTGCTAGTACACAGACACAGGTAGTGCCTCGTCGTAGTTGGAGGATTGTTCATCAACCTGACCGGTATATGTTTTTGGGAGAGTCTTTTGAGAAGGGATCCCGGCAAAACTAGATACCGACCCCTGTAACTACAATGAAGCACTACAAGACAAAGATGCAGATCTTTTGCAAATGGCTATGAATTCAGAGATGGAATCTATGTATTTCAATCAGGTCTGGGAACTTGTATAACCACCAGAAGGGATAAAACCCATTGGATGCAAGTGGATCTACAAGAGGAAAAGAGGAGTAGACGGGAAGGCTAAAACCTTCAAAGCTAAGCTTGTTGCTAAAAGGTTCACTCAGAAAGAATGGATCGAGTATGAGAAGACATTTTCGCTGGTAGCCATGCTTAAGTCTATCCAGATTCTCTTATCCATTGTCGCACATTTTAATTACGAAATCTGACAAATGGACATCAAGACAGTTTTCCTTAACGGAAGTCTTGACGAGCGTATCTATTTGATACAACCAGACGGATTCATTACAACGGGACAGGAGCACATATTGTGCAAGCTTAAGAGATCTATTTATGGATTTAAGCAAGCATCAAGATCTTAGAACACTCGGTTTGATCAAGCTATAAAGTCTTATGGTTTTGATCAAAATTCTAATGAGTCCTGTGTGTACAAGAAGCGTGACGGAAGCGTGGTGATCTTTTTAGTACTTTATGTAGACGATATCTTACTCATCGGAAACGACGTGGGGGCATTATCTATGGTTAAAGTATGGTTATCTGGGCAGTTCGATATGAAGGACTTGGAAAAAGCCAGTCACATCCTAGGGATCAAACTTATGCGAGATCGGAAACAAAAAATGTTGAGCTTATCACAAGCAAAGCATATCGATGATATCCTTGCTCATTTTAGCATGCAGGATTCCAAGAAAGGGTTTCTCCATTTCAGGCACGGAATCACTCTATCCAAGGATCAGTGTCCTATGACACCTGATAAGATAGAGAGGATAAAGGCGGTTCCTTATGCTTCGGCAATAGAAAGTCTCATGTATGCTATACTTTACACTAGACTCGACATCTGCTTTGCCGTTCGTATGGTTAGCAAATATCAGTCTAATCCATGACAAAGTATTGGACTACGGTAAAGAATATAATCAAATACCTGAAAATGACTAAGGATTATATGTTTGTCTACCAGTAAAACAGTCTAATACTTTTTGGGGTACACAGACTCAGATTTCCAGTCAGACATAGAGCTTACATCATGAGACAACCTTGCAGATCCTTTACAAAGAGTTTACTGGCTAAAACTTTTGATACTCATGTAGAGGGCATGGGAGTTAAATGTACAGCAGCATAGTTTTGAGTATAAGTAAGAGATTGTTATGGTTGGTATACTGAAAACCATATTTTTAGTATTTAATTTTATTTTAATAAAATTAATTTTTCATTTTATGAGAATCTTTATGAGTAATGCATGCATATCATTTATTTGTTATGCATGGATGTCCAATATTTTGTATAGTATTTAATCTGGTGCGTAGAGTAAGACTTACACACAAAAAATTAAATTTTGAGTTATTACAGAATATAAGTTTTATGTTCACAGTTTATATGAAAATAAGCATACCATCGGTACAAATGTGGCACAGAGTTTTAATAGGCATGTCTTGGTTACGAGGAACAGATAATAGTTCGTCTATTGTTCCAACTCTCGGTGCCAGTACACTTTGTGTGTATTGAACGGGACATTTGGAATAATTAATTTTGTACTGACTACTAACTATATAAATTAATTCACCCCCCGAGATTATTATGAATAGTGCTTATCCTCTTAATCCTAAAATAATTATTGATTTGCATATATTTAATATTCGTTATTTTGATTCATTAGAGGGTGCGATCTTATATAGGTTTATATTCCTGATGAGTCGGATAGCGGTATTATTTATATGGCAAATATTAATTATTGACGAAATTCATGTCCCGAAAGATCGAAATTGACGATACCCCCTAAGGATGCTTATAAGTTTTGACCGGGCCAAACCCTGCAAGTGGATTTAATTATCCGGCGGTCAAATAAGTTAAGCGGAAGTGCTTAAGGAATATTAAAATGCCGATTAAATGAAATTGTCAGTAATTAAATTTAATTGGCGGGTATCGAGAATCTTGACGTTGAAAGAAATGGTAAACATTTAACAATAAGAGCTCAATGCAAGAAAGTCTTGAGATTATGGGTCAAAGTGCAATTATAGTTCTTTAGTGGTGTGAACTGTAATTCAGTGTTTTATAGAAATTGGAGAAACTACTGCTGGTTTTCCATAATTGCAGATACCGCTATGCGTCTTTCTTTAATTGCAGAAACCGCTTGTAGGTGTTTGTGTTCCACTAGAAGTCTAACTCATAATTACTCCATAAGTCCCTGCTGTAGCCCTATATATACGTGAGTAGGCTGAACCGGTTTGAGATTGATAGTTCATATCTCATATATGATATATGATATTATTTGTCTTTCAAGACTTAAATATATCGGGATTCTACCGGTACGAATTCTCATATGATCGTACCCCACACTACGTTCGAGGATCGCGTAAGATAATACAGTAGAAGATTTGATAGAAGTTTCAACTCGGAATCAAGTCGTAGTTGAAGATTAGATCGACAAGAGGTATTCTTCTAAATTAACTTTGATTGCACGGGTTTTATTTTGATCGTTCGTCATCAAAAATTTTATCTGGAACCCGTTTCGGCATTTGCCCGTCCAGTTAATTTTTTACCGAAAATCGTTTTCAAAAACAATGATCTTGTCAGTATTGCCTCCAATAGGGTTCAATTGTATTGGGCTAGTTCTGGTGTTTGTTTCGTTTTACTAGGTTTAACTGGTTGGGTTGGATTGGGTTGCGTTATGGGTTAAATAGGGATCGGGTATGGGTAAATCTCGGATTTCGGGTCTTATGTGGCTACAGGTTATAAAATCTAGGTAGAAACAAGACGCGGTCTTTTTTTGGAGGGAGTTGGGTTGAAGAGGAGAGGTCGCAAACTGGTTTTGGCATGGGTTAGGGTAACGAAAAGCGGAGGAGAGGGAGGGAGTGGTCTAGGGCTTTGACGGACTTAAGAGAGGAAGGGACAAAGAGAGAGAGGTCTTCGCAAACTTCTTTTTCCCTAATCAAGGGCTTTAACAGAGGAAGAAGGATAGGAGCAACAGCTAGGGTTTCAGTGGGAGGGGAATTGCAAGAGAGAATCGCGAGGAGAGGGAAGGGTTTTACTAGGGTTTCGACAAGAAGGGAATTGCGAGAGTTTTAGACAAGAGCAAACTTGGAGGACGAATAGTGGTACGACGATATAGTGGCAGAGCAGGGAGAAAGTGACTTACTCACGATGGAGCTCACAATGGAGAGGCAACAATGCTGTGATCGTGCCGGCTAGTCCCGAGATGGCGGTAGAAACTTCTTTGGCTATGGATTTAGTCCAAAAAAAAAGAGGGAGGCGTGGAATCTCAAGAGGAATTGAATGCTCACACTTGTCAAGTCACTAGCAAATGCTTGCTTCATTAGGCTTAGAGTAGTCTCCTATCAAAAAAATATAGAAAATATTTTTTTTTTTTTAAATGGGATGAAGAGGTTTTTAACCAATAAAATGGGATCACTACAAAGAGAAGACAAATTTTCATTATACATTGGAAAACACCTAGAACAAAAAAAACATCAAGTCTACAACAAAACTACCTTAATATGAAATAACTTATGAGAGAAATTAAGCACTTAGGGACATATGAAAAACACACTCAACTTGATGTGAATTTTGAAATAAATAGAAAAAATGGTTGTCTTTTTATTTGAAAAAGCCCAATTTATGACCAATGCCTCAAGTATATGCACGAGACATACGATGGCCATAAATTTGGTTTCTTACATGTGCTTCCTTTTTCCCTGTTATTGCCTAGGGTTCCTAGTGTTAAATAAAGCTCAAATGCGAGTAAACGCCAAAGAGACATGCAATGCGTCCAGTACTAATTGCACGCAAATAGGAATATTAACTATGAAGCATGTAAGTAGCATTGAAAGAAAGTAGCATCCAGTTAGTGTAAGCTGATGACAGGTACAAATAAAAAGCAATTCTATTTTCTATAGATGAGTTAATAAGAATTTTCAACATGCTTTTTTCTTCTTCAAACTATTCTGTAATCTAAAGAAAGTAAATGTCTAAGCTAGATGATTCACACGGAATCCAGGCCGTGAGATAAAAGAATAATGGTAAAGATATAATCAAAATCTAAGGAAGAAGATAAATTGAAGGAATCATTTTCAATAAGATGGCTTGTTGACCGTAATGCAGGAGGGCAAGTGATTGGGAAGAAACAATGTCCCACAAAATGTAAATAGTTGAATGTATATGCTTTATGGAGAGAGAGAGAGAGAGAGAGAGAGAGATTCTACTCAGGTGTAGTGTTTTCTGGCAAGACAATCAATCATAAGATTAACTTTAGGGTTAAGGTTTTAGCTCCTGCCCTACTACATTAAATATCACTTAAACCCTCACATTAGGTTTTTAAAAATTCCTCCTTTTGTTAGTTATTTGTTTTGTAACTTTTGTTTACCTTGTAGAAATGGCTGATGGTAGCCAAAAAAAAATCATAAATTAGTTTTTTGTTTGGTTTACCTCGTAGAAATGGCTGATGGTAGCCCAAAAAAAAATCATAAATACCATTGCGTCCTTAATAAAGTCATATCTACAACATAAAGCATTAGCTCCCCTCTCTCTGTTAATCAGTTAATTTAATGCCTTTGGATTAAGCCAATTCGCTCACAAGTGCATAACAAAACCTCCCAAGTGGTGCTACAGCCTTGCAAGCAACCCCTAATTGAATCACAACCAAACCCACCATTGTAGACAAAATACAAAATAACTATTGATAAAATCATGTAATTTTACCTAATCAAACCAACCTATGTTCAGTAAATCAAAGTGGGTTCACTATCAATCGATATATCAACCATAAGCACAAACTTCTACCTATCATGCGCAAGCATTACCCAACATGAAGCAACATCCTAACCATCACCAACTACATTACGTTGCCACGCCATAGCCACCATGTCTCCCAAACCAAATCACCACGACCATCAATTACTGGGACTGATGGATCCACTCCAAAACCTTCATTCAACGATTCGAAATAAGAATCTTGTTAAAACAATAGGAAGAACTGGCGAACTATTTACTTGTGTTTGGTTAACTACTTTACACAGCTGCGCCATTGTGTTAGCCTCAACATTGGCCCTTCTAGATACATGGTCAATCTTTATTTCATCAAATCTGGATTTCCTTCTGTCGCCCTTTTCTCCATCAGCGTTCGCACACAGCAATTCCTCTTCTCCGTCATTTGAGTTTTGATGCCCACGAAGGCCTAAATTTTGGGGCCAATGATTGCTGCTGCTCCTCTAATTTCCTGTTTACAATTTTGCTGCCAAATTTACTTCGTAATGCAATAGCATTCTGTTTACAACTTGGCTCTGTTTGGTTGCTGATTTGAAGTCTTTTAGCTTAAAGTTTGTAAAAGTTATTTTCTGTTTGTTTGACCACTTTTATTTTTGCCTTTTTTTCTTAATGGATCTTAGCCATTTAAATTCTAATATTAATTAGAATTTTCAATTAATCATACTAATGGTTAATTCTCTAAATTTTAATATTAATTAAAATTCACCCATCAAATTCTAACAGATCCCTCTGTCTTAGACCCTTCCCAGAGACAAATTCCTCTAGGGTCATACCATTCAACAGGAAGGCAAACTTCACACTGGTGACACAGTACATAATAAACTGAATCCAGTATATACATAAACGCTCCATAGATGCTCCTAGCCTTATAATCTTCTATGTACTCCTACTGCTCCTCTACTCTTGCAACTATGCCACAAGTCACGACCATCATACTCGCCACCACCCTCCTCCACCCTCTACCATGGCTGTTTCACCCCTACCACCACCACTATGCTTGTCACACCAATTGTCAACTGATACTAGCCACTTGACCACCATTTTGAGAGTGAACACAATTCTCCGTCCTTTTATGATACTCCACGCTCTATAGAACCTTCCACTACCTTTCTTACTCTAATATCTTTTAAATGTTCTCTAGATATTTACCAAAGATATTCCTCCTATCTCGATAAATATCACCACACACTTTTCTAGAAGTTAATTTTCCACCACAAGATCAACTACCAATGTTTGGCTAGGATTTGCTTGCTACAAATATTAACAGTGTTATTTTATTTAATAGCTTTGAAAGAGAAAGGGCAAGAGGGTAAATTCATTACTTTAATCATTGTTTGTACTATAAAATGAGAGAACTGCAATATTTCACATGATAAAAAGGTGCCATGTGATTGTTTCAATTATGAAAAGGAGGGCAATGTAATCTACCATTAGTTTTAATCAATATTTTGTGCGAATGAGCTGACCTGTGAAGTACAAATTTGTATGTTGTGAATATTTCGTAACAAATGAGATGGGGCTGCCAGCCTGCCACAAGAAATGGAGAATGTTACCTTTTAGAACAGAAGTATACAAGATCGCCAAGTACAAATAGTAAAATATTACCTTTTTATAAATCTCCATTCTCCAACATAACTTTGAAACGTCCTTTTTGTTGAACAATTGCCTTTCCATTCTCATTGAGTTCATCACCATTTGCTGCCACAATAAATCAAAATTAGATGAAATGGTAGCAAATGTTTTAAAAATCGAATAAAGTTAAAGATAATCAACCAAGTGAGGCCAATATAATTTTCCATGCGAACATAGCTTTCAAGGAGCCAATGTTTACTTGCCTAAAGTTTTAGAAGCTCTAGACAACATCTTAGGAGGTGCATCATCTAAGGCATGTGCAACAGGAGCTCCATTGCAAGTTGAGATGTTTTGGAACTGATTTTGCAATTTACCACTGGAAATAAACAAATAGATTCTATTGCATTAATATAGCACATGGTAAGAAGTGAAGTTTCTTGTGTTTAGTTTTAGAAAAAAACACAAAAAATTGAGAGATAAATGAGAAACAGAGGCTCAAAGTCAATTAACAAAAATTAAGCAAAAATGTGTTTTCTTCCGGTTGAATTAATGCATAGCATTTTAAGCTAGTAGAATTGTGACATTGCATGTAAATTTAAATTTGATCATCAAAGGCAGAAATAGAAGGTTCATAACTGAATTTTGATCCATTATCAGTACTAAGCAGATGAAAGACCGTATTGATTTTTTTCTAGAATGGTAAATTGATTCTTGATGATTCGCAAATGGTAAACAAAAAAGAACAAGATGAAATCTGAGGCCAAGGAACTGCAATCTTTGCCCATTGTATTGATTTTGACTACTCTGGACTCCAAATTTTCCGGCAAAACTAACTACCAAATCGAAATTTAAATATTCTCTATGAACTATAATGAGCAGCTGTTAATGTTAGTGGTTCAAGACAATGTGCAAACTCATTGGATGAGTTCAACCAAGTCTTGGAATGACATAGAAAAGAAAAAAAATGACAAAATAAGCTGACATTTTGAACATCATGTGGAACACAACTGGCAATCATGCATAGCCACCACGGCAATTTTCTATATCAAACAACTTGACTTTAGTATTATTTATCACAACTAGAACTCAAAAAAGGACAAACAAAATAAGCACATTAGAGAACAAAAATGGAGCTATACATTTCTTTACCTAAAAGAAGGAACTATTGTCAACATCGCAATTCCGCATGGCAAACTTTCTGGAAATTTGTGATATCACTGGAACCTTTGCAGTCCAAGACGCATTATTTCATTTCAATATAAAGGAGAGCGAGTTGGAACCTAGGTACATCTATCATATTTAATGAAATTATAAAAGGGATATATATATATATATATATATATATATATATATATGAGTGTACTACCTTTAGATCAAAATGACAAATCAAGACGAAAAACACAAGTGTGCACTCACTCAACCACAAGACTTCTTAGGGGGCATTTGAAACTAGAATAACTTTTAAAATTCATCCTACAGATGAACATTTTGTTGAGAAAATGGAGGCATGTTGAATATCTTCGCAAAGTGGTTAAAGGAAGTCTGTTAAGTGTTAACTCCACCCTTGACAACCAAACTGTCTATAATTTACGAGCACAAGGCATGCCATAAAATAAGTGGTCTAATGTTTCCGCTCCTCTCTAAAACATGCACGATCAGATAGGAGCACTTCTGCTGCTGCCAAATTATCCATCATCTCTATATGCTCTCTCATGCACCATCAATGAACATGGAAGGCACAAACCCCACTGTTCCAAGGACAGAGGATGCACCCAATCACACAACTAGTATGACCTAAACAAAAAAAGATACATCCTTAATAGCTACTACTTCATGCTATCCTATATGCCAACCAAACTGATTATATTGGACAACATATGAAAGAGAGCATCAACAGAGTCCAACACCCAACTTGCATGCTTCTAATAAAGCAAGTACTCCAGATACCTCCTCCATCAAGCACATTAACATCAGAAGACCACTATCAAAGGAGGAAAAAAATCATCAATTTTTAAGCAAAAAACATTTTGAGCAGAAAGTGAAATAATCACAAACCCAGCACCACGCCAGAGTTGCTCCCTCTTAACTTTTTAGCCCAAAATCCAATATGCTTCAAGAACTATTCCCAGTTAATCTCATTCTTCTAGGCAATCGGCAACCCCACCAGATGAAGGTTTCCAAATTCAATATGCTTCAAAACCTCTTCCCAACTAATCTCATTCTTTTATGCAATAAGCAATCCTACCAGATGAAGGTCCAACCTTATCTACGATCAATTCTCTCATGTTATCCAATATTTCAGTACCACACCCTCTACCACATGCTTCCTCCATAAGCCATTTTATAATTTTAGAAATATGACTCATTTTCATTTTGCAACTTTTCACTAACAATATTGATCTCACCAGCTGGTCACAGAACCCGAACACCATTTCAGATTTATTTAGAACTGAGGAGTTCTTTGGAAATAAAAACAGAAAATAGTCAATCCATTGCTATTTGCAAAGCAAAAGGATGTCTGGTCGTCCACTTAGTTAGCTTAGCACTTCAAATGGCTATGCCTATTTGTAAGTTTCCATCAAAACATAAAAAATTTTATTGTTTTGTGTTTATTTGTCATAGCTTCTATTTTTGCAAGAGCACAATTTTTACAATGGATTCCTGCAAGCAAGTTCTATGGAAAGTAATATTTTGATTTAGAAAGACTGGCAACCTTGCCCATACAAGATCATGAGAAACAAATTAATTAAATGAACAACGTTAATGTTTTAGCCCAAACTCCAATATTTCGCATCATAGAACTATTAATAAGCTAATAAGAGTAAATAGATCTCCAAACATACAACGCAGGACAATATGAGAGGATAATATGTGAAAAAATTCTACACAAGAAGACATACGAGGTACTAGTCGCAGTTGAGTCGGCTAATAGAAGAGATGGTTGATTCTGCATCATACCATTACCCTCCTGTGAAGTACTGTATCATTAGGGACCACAGAAAAACCCATATCTGACTAAAGATAAATGTAAAGAGTGTTAACATACTATATCTGAACAGTGGCTCGCTGAAGACAACTGATGCTGAAATTTCTTTTCATGGTCAATCCAAGAGGTAAATGGGCTTCCTCCTTGATATTTTTCAGATACAGTCCCCTCATCCTGGATCTAACCAAATAAAAAAGTGTACAAGCGTTGATTAGTAAACTTAAATTCACAAAAATTCAATCAGTTCGGAAGCAAAAAGCCGAACAGAACAAATAGCTAGTTTCTCTACCAAGGAAGCTTGAGCCTTCAAATCTTCAAGATTGAAGTTCCAATCACTTATCCCTCGTTTGTATTCGTTCTACACATAATCCATAAAAGGAAATGCATAAACAATCTGCATATGAAATTTCTGTTACCAAAAAACTCATACAGTATTGATGTGAATCAAGGACCACAGCAGGCAGTGACTATAACAGAAAGGAAGGTCAAACAAATCAGCAAGCTGTTAAAAGCCTGCTTTACCTTCCTTTTTTTTTTTTTTTTTGATTTTTGATTGGGAAAAGGTCTTATGTTGGCAATGCCTTTATTTTCCGACTAAAAAGCTCTTGAGAACAGACTCGTTTCACATTCCACAACCCAAGGCCGCAACCTAAATCATAACCCCTATCAGGTAGAGTTCAGTTCAACAAGTAGTATCTGCAGTTAATGTGCCCAAAGCATTGTCTGAGCCAACATGCTCACACTATAAGAATATAATCAAACAAGATGACATCTTTTGACAGGTCGTCCTTAACAAGAGAAATAGCCATGCTAACAAGGGCATGACCATTTCAAAGACATAGCAAGAGAAGAGAAAGGTGAAACTACAATTGCAGAGCTGAGAAATGGAATATTCTCTGTCACATATCTCAATGTGGCACTAAAGATTTGATGAATCATTAAGATTTTGAGACACTCCTGACATAATGGAGCAAAAGAGTGGGAAGCACATAGTATAGGTATTTTGAATATACTAATAAGGGACAGTCACATCTCACAAATCAAGATGAGGTGTTTTAGAAGAACGCATAAGCTTATATATGGGAATTTTCACGGTAGAAGAAACAATATATGGAATATAAGGAGGAATGCACAATTTAGATCCGAGAGGGAGAAATTATGGTGAAAGACTTACCCAAAGAATTTGAAGTTTTGAACATAATATCAACCACCAAAGACACGAAAAAATTAATAAATAAATACAAAAAATAAGTAAACAACCTAATAAAGGGAGCTATAACAGAAAATGTTGCTACCAAATCCGGCTGTCCATATATATTCATCTTAGCAGTGGATCCAAAAAATCAAACCTGTGACATTTCCTCCTTTTTCCCATCTGGTATTTTCTTTTGAGCAAGCATATCTTCCTCTTTTCTCTGTAGATATTAACTGCACATGGATTAGCAAGGAACCCAAATTGCAACAGCACATATGGCTCACCAGTATGCCAAATCATATCCTCAAAAATAATAAATTGACCTTCAAGGCCTTAATACGATCACCAAGATCAGGAAGCCCCTCCAAAAGTGTCCGTGCAATATAATCATTCGATCTAGCTTTCTTGAAGAAAGAATGCTTTAACAACTTTTGGGCAGAAGGCCGTTTTGAAGGATCTTTTACCAGGCAAGTAGCAATCATCTGCTTAAAAGACTTGAGGAAAAAGAAAATCAGAATGAAGAGAAAAGAATTTCATATGGCATGATCACTGCCGAGCTAAACATCAAATGCCCTGCTTAAAGGAACATACCTTAGAAAACTTCTTGTCTCTTTCATCATTAAGCTCAGGAGGTGCATTTTGCAAGGTCATAAGAAACACCTTCCAATTGCGAATTAGTTTTAGATTAGTAACTAAGCCAATACTTTAATCAAATATGCATATAAAACACACATGACTACATAGGAAGTATGCACCTTCACTGGAGGATACTTTGAGAAAGGAGCATGGCCGTGGGCAAGCTCTAAAGCAGTAATGCCAAAAGACCAGATATCAGCCCTGCAGGAAAATTATTGAAATTAAGAACAAGACACAGTATGAAATTATAAAATAAAAAATAAAAAAAAAATAAGGTACACTTGCCACAAGCATAAAAACATACTTGAAGTCATATCCATGCAATGGCTCCATAACCTCTGGCGCCATCCTGCAAAACAAGATACATCCCCTGATTAAATAATATCTTACATACAGAAACAAGAAGGCAGTTGATCCAAGGACCCTGTCCAGATGTAAACAATGCAATATTTGATCCCTCTGGTATGCCTGTAAAGTCAGTGCTATAATTGAAGATGTTTAAGAGAACACTTACTGGGAGATTACCCACAAAGGGGTAAGGGTTCGCCAGTCACCAAGATTACCCACTAAATATATCACATTACAACCAAAATGTAATTGCCGAATGAGTAGACACACAAGTGCAAAAGGCATACCAGCATGGTGTCCCCACAAATGTATTTCTTGTCCGTTGCCTATCTCCTGAATCAAACAAGCAAGCAGAAACACCAAAATCTCCGAGCTTTATTGCCCCACGTCCATCAATGAGAATATTTCCAGCCTATTAGAAACAAAATGTAACAATGAGAATATTTCCAAAATCTCCAAGATGTATTGCCCCATGTCATCAATGAGAATATTTCCATCCTATAAGAAACAAAAGGCCATGCATAATAGTGAATACAAACTACATAGTTATATATATATTCTTCATGCAGTGATAGCAAACTGGCAAACACTAATAATAGATTTATAAGGGCTTCAATCAAGTATATCATCATGCCTTATTCACGCACAGTTACAAGATTTATTCTCTTCTTCACAAATCTATCTAACTCATACATTACATCTCTAAAGTCAGACCTTTTTACTTTGCATTCATCTCCTCCTCTATCAAAGATCCCTATTTTTTATTATTTATTTGTTTGTTTGTTTGTTTTTTTGGTTGGGCATCTGTGTAAGAAGTTCAAAGGTGCTCTTTTTTATGTAGTTGTTGTTGTTCAGCAGCAACCTATACTTATCCTGCTGGCATCCAGCTTAAGTTGCTTGGACACTGATTTGATAGCTTAAATTTAGTAGGAGATGGGTGCTGGCTTTGTGATCAGGACTATTTATGTATCAAGGATTTTGAAGAAAATAATTACGGCTATTCATGTATCAAGGAGTCTGCAGAAATCATTACGAGATCATCTTGTTTCAATTTTCCATGCCAGCTTGGTTTAGATTATTTACAGCTTGAACCTGTAGTTTATCATATGACCTTAAGGAAGAGAGACTTGATTAATTTAGAAAATCAGTTTATTAATTGGAATCCTATGAGTTGGTTTCCATACAAATTTAAGAACAGAGAAGGTAAGCATGAAAAGTATTGAGGGTTGATCATTTTCTAAGCCAAGGAAGCCACTTCTTATCAGTTTTTCTTCTTGCAATGCTCTTAATGGCAAGATACCCACCAAAACATATACAAAATTACCACAGTAGAACTGTTGAATAGCTCAGTATGGAAATTTTTTTTCTTTAATTTTCTTTATAAAACAAGATGGTTGTCAGCTCCCAAAATCTTGAAGTTAAATTTACCAAAAACATATCCACTCTTTATCCAGCAAAAAATTTGCAATTGCGTTGTTTTAACTTATGCATGTACTTATAAACGATTCTATTCTCAAAGAAATAGTGAGAAAAAATGAGAATTGTGTAGGTAACTAAACATTAAAAAAAAAACAAACAAATTCGTCTCTTGTAAAGACTTTAAAATACCAGCCATAGCTTTTAAGAGTTACTTGAAGCCCACTACTTACTAATACTATCAGATCAACAGTCCAATTTTATCAAGCGTGCTATAGGATGGTTAAGGTGTTCCCCCCACCCCCCAAAAAAAATGCATTTCTTTTTTTTCTTTTTGTTTTTTGGAGGCAAACATTACAAGTTTAAAGCCTTATTAGTCCAGACAAAGTATGTCATTCATGCACGGTCACGTGGTTGAACATAATTACTTGAGAGGAGAAAGGGAACCAACCATAATTACATTTGGAACAAAGCTAAAATCAAACTTCTCACCTTGACATCCCGATGAATGTGTCCATGATGATGAAGATACTCCAAGCCCTTCAATACCTCATGCAATATTGTTGCTATAACAACCTCCTCAAAACCATCTGGATATGCAGCCTTTAATATGTGGAGACAAGAACCCCCGGCCATGAATGGCATGACAACCCACAAATTATGATCGCTTACAAATGAGCAATGTGATTTAAGAACATTAGGGTGGTCGACCAAGATCATGGTTTGCACTTCATGAGATATTTTATTCTGAAAGAAAAACGGCAACATTAGTCAAAACAACTAAACGACGAGTACGACATGAAACCAATTAACATTAGAAAAACTCGGCATGAAACCAACTAATCCAAATGGTAGAACCAGATAGCCGGAACCTAAATGTCATACAGGTAACAATTACAAAAGCATCCACTAATTCGGATCTGAAAGCCATAATCAGTTGAGCTGAGATTTTTAATTTCCATTAAGGTTTTTTTATGACTAACGGAATCTTCCAAATCTTATGATATCACTTGTTCAGTTATCAATATAATTTGCCTCCAATAGTCAACATAAAATTTTGTCCTGAAACAGATAAAAGTGCAGAGAAGAAATTATTGTCCATTTGATTAATTGGAAAGCATAAGAAAAGAGAAAACCAATTAGATTTTAACCTTCGGATATTCATTTATTTTAGACCCAAGCAAACTATAAGCCTTACCAATACATGACAGTAACAGTGGCGTACTTGTGCTGATATTTTCAATTTCCACAAACCTACACAACATATAGTCAAATTTTTTGCTTACTCTGTATGCACTGCAACCAAACATAAAAGTAGCTTGATTATTGATCCCAATAAATGAGACACCAGATGTTTTCCTTGACCCGACTGGTGTAGGACCAAGAGAAAAGTAGAGAGAATAGAAGATCAAGAAAAAGAAGAGAGGGAGAAATTCTGGAATTATTCTTCAAATTTAATCAATCAAGCGTGAGTCTTTCAATACAATAGTTCTCTCTCTCTCTCTCTCTCTCTCTCTCTCTCTCTCTCTCTCTCTCTCTCTCTATATATATATATATATATATATATAAAGACATCTAGACCCCAACAAAAATAATATAAAATTCCAAAATCTTCTCTAGAATCTCTTCTGCCGAACGAGTAACAGCAACAGAAAAGAGAATGCGAACAGAATAAAGGCGAGCCACCGGTGAAAAGGTCTCCAAATAATCAACTCCATAAGTTTGAGTGTAGCCTTTGGTCACGAGGCGAGCCTTAAGACGTTCAATAGACCCATTAGGAAGATATTTGGTAGTATATATCCAACGACAACCAACAGTTTGTTTATCGGGAGAAAAAGGAGTAAGCTCCCAAGTGTGATTATGATGAAGGGCACTCATTTCCTCATCCATAGCTTGCTTCCAGCCAGATAGAGACAGAGTCTGCCTATGAGAAGTGGAAAGAGAAACAGCTGACAAGGGAGTAGCAAAGGAAAGAAAACAAGAAGAGACATGAGTATAACAAACATACTAAGCAATACGGTGTTGAGTACAATTACATTTACCTTGACGTAAGTCATCATCACAAGATGGGGACAAAGCAGGAGCCTCTGACAGAGAAGATGTTGGGGTCGGGCCAAAAGAAACAATGGGCCGGTCACGGGAGCATTGATATACCTGCAAGGGACGAGACGAGGGCAACAACATAGGAAGAAGTAAAGTCGGAGTCTCCCCCTCACTGCAAGAAAGAAGGTCAGAGGATAACTCTAGACCAGACAAGGAAAAAAAAGTAGACTCAAAGAAGATGACATCAGCACTGACAAAGGGAGAGAGAGTTCCTGAGCTATAAAAGAAAAATCTTGGACCCTTACATTCAATGAGGCCTTTTCCCATGTGGTAGAGACTCTAGCAGAACTCCGCAGTTAAGTGTGCTTGGGAGGGAGCAATGCAAGGATGGGTGACCCCCTGGGAAAAACAAAATCGTGAGGGCTTTTGCCTAAAACGGATAATATCGTTGCCATGTGAAGGGTCGGGGTGTTATAAATGGTATCAGAGCTGACTCTCCTCACCTCCGAATGTGGGCCCCAGTCGTCTCGCGTGACAGGTGGGCGGGCTATAGAGTGGGCGGGTCAATAAGGATTGACAGGCTACCGGAGCTGGCAAACTACTGCACGGGGGCGTGCAGCCCTAAGGGCAACCCTAAGGAGGGTGCATTGTGATATCCTAGTATCCCACATCGGAAAAGGAGAGGGAGTTCATGGGCTATAAAAGAAAAACCTTGGACTCTTACATTCAACGAAACTTTTTCCCATGTGATAAAGATCCTAGCAGAACTCCAGAGTTAAGCGTGCTTACGCTGAAGCAATACAAGGATGGGTGACCCCCTGGGAAGAACAAAACCGTGAGGGCTTTTGCCTAAAGCGGACAATATCGTTGCCATATGAAGGGTCGGGGTGTTACACTGGATGATAACACATGTACCCCTTTTGAGTCCCAGAATAATCGAGAAACACGCATTTACGGACCCGAGGTGAAAGCTTGTCAAGGTCGGGATCGAGAATATGAACAAAGGCAACACATCCAAAGACTTCAGGAGTAACAAAGAAAGGAGATGAGGCAGGGTATAGGAGGGAGAAAGGAGACTTCTGACGAAAGACAACGAAAGGCATACAATTAATGAGATGACTAGCAGTAAGAACAGCGTCACCCGAAAATCACTTCGTGACATGCATGTGGAAAAGTAAGGTACGAGCAACATCTAGTAAATAATGATGTTTACGTTCAGCAACACCATTCTCTTGAGATTTATGAGCACAACTAATTTGATGAATAATATCATGATCATCACAAAAAGAAGTAACAACATACTACATGTATTCCAAGGTATTATCGGATCGAAGAACCTTACTACGCAGAACAAATTGGGTAAAAATTTTATTATAAAACTTAATAAGAATAAAAGGTAACTCAGATATATTTTTTATCAGAAAAAGCCAAGTCATACGCAAAATGTCATCGACAAAGATAATAAACTATGAATATCCATTAATAGTATGAGGTCGAGAAGGACCCTAAATATCTGTGTCAACTACATTAAAAGACTCAAACACACGACTATAACTACTACGAGAAAACGAACTACGGTGATGCTTGTCGAACTGACAAGCGTCACATTCTAAACTAGACATGGAAGGAAAAGACGGAATAGCTAACTTAAATTTGTCCAATAAGGGATGACGGAGGCAAAGATGCCACTGAAGTAGAGAGACATAAGCACTTAAAGCAGACGCAGGGGAACGAGACGATGGTGCAGTATCTAAGTAGTACAGGTCATCTTTCTCATACCTCAAACCAATCATTTTCTGAGTCTGAAAGTCCTGAAACACACAAAAAGAAGAAAATGTTATCAAACAATTAAAGGTTTTAGTTAATTGACTAACAAATAGCAAATTAAAAGGGAAATCGAGAACAAAAAGACTTGAAGGTAAAGACAAAGATGAGGTTAAATGAAGGACACCCCACCCATTAAGTGGACGAGACGAGCCATTAACTAAAACAATATGATGGTAAGTGCGAGTCAAATTAAAAAACAAGGAGGGATTACCAGACATGTGAGAAGTGGCACTAGAATCTATGACCCGGGTGAGAGAAGAAACTACAACACATACAATGGTATATGAGTTTGTTAAAGTAGCAGTAGAAGCAGTTGGATAAACAGTACGTGAAGTCTAAACCAACTCACTAAGTTGGGTGGTGAGGGTTTCATGAAAACTATATGAAAATGCATCTGAACTGCTGGAGGAGATAGGTTGCGGATACTGGAGAGTCCCTTCAGTGACATGATAAGGAGAACTGGGATTACCATATTTCTTCTAACAGTATGGTTCTGTATAATTAGTGCCACCACAATTATCACACTTTCGATCACCCCAATTACCGGAACGACCACCACCACGTGAGCCACCTCTAGAAGAACGACTATTGCGACCACTCTGACTATTACTGCGACTGCCACCAGTAGAAACTAAAGCTGAAGCCTCGGAACTAAGAAGATGAGAGCACGACACAGTGGACGAGTGACCCAAGGATGAACGTAAGAGCCGATAATATGCATTAACAGCAGTACGTAAAGTCTTACTAGCAAGGATCTGATCTTTGAACTCCCTCAAGTCAGAGCCCAAACCGGAAAGAAGAAAGGAAACCATAAAGTCCTCCCAATGACGTCATTATTGCACAATATCCGTAGTGAGAGAGTGATGTTGCAACAATTGATCCCACAAACTCTTTGGATTGCTATAATATTCAGGGAGAGGCTTACTAAATTGCTTAGTGTTGAAAATTTGTTCATACAGTTCATATACTCGAGAAACGTTACTCTGGGTAGAGAGATTCTACAAGTGAATCACAAATCTTTTTAGATGCATCACAAAATCAACAGTAGTGGCAATATAGGGTTTCAAACTATGCCATAATCAACCCATAACGATTGAATCTATACTTTCCCAACCCACAAGTTTAAAATCACAGTTGCTGGGGAAAGATTGGTAATATAACTCAATCGTCTCTTCCCTTTAAAAAAAACTTCAAACACATGAGCCCAAGTCAAATAATTCAGTCAATTCAAACGTTTAGAGATAACACAGCGAGGTAAATCATCATCTTTAAGATCAAAGAATTTTGCCTCAGCCATGGCTACTGAACCCTTTATGAAGAACCATAAGTTGATATCCAAGAGAAACCAAACCAGATCCAAAGCAAGAACCAAAAGCAAGCCAAAACAACAAAAAAGAACAAATGATGCTGAAGGGTTGCCAACTGAGGTGGTAAACTAGACTGGAGGTTGCGAACCAAGGTTACACAAACCAGAAATCGCGAACTGAGGTTGCAAACCAAGAGAACTCACCAAAAAATCCCAAACCGAGGTCGCGCAAACTAGAAATTGCGACTAGAGGGGTTGCCAATTGAAGAAGATAGGGAAATGCACACGGATCTGGATGAAAACCACCAAGTCAAGCACAAATCGGAATAACATGATGTTTCGGCACTGGTGGAGTAGATTCGGCACCGATAGGGTAGATTGGATGATCGAAACACACAGAGAGCTGGTCGCGACTTCATAGCTGAGCTAGGCTTTCGCCGACCTTCAAAGGCTAGGGTTTCGTCGACCTTCAAAGGCTTCGAGGAATTCAAGGCTTTGCAAGTGTTGCGACCTTCAAAGGCTTCAAGCTAGGGTTTCGCCAACCTTCACCCTGTTTCTACCTCAATGTGAGTTTCAAAATAATAAGAATAGTTTTAAGGTTAGATCAATATTCTGATACCAAGTAAAAGTGTTAAAAAGTATCTTTAGGGTTTTTACAGAAAGAGAAGAGCGAGGATGATGAAAAAAAATTAGAGTTTATGAATATAATTAGTCCCATCTCCCTAACATCTATTTATATTAAATGAACATACGGCACAATGACACAAATACTCTTAATACAGAAACAAAAAATAAAAAGAAAAAAAAAGACTCTAACAGCCACGAATTTCATCACGACTTTCATGAACTTGGTCACGCAACTGGCTTATTGAGTCCTTAAGATTATTCATGTTGTCTATCAAATTGTTAACTTTATTTTCCAAGGCACAGCAAATCATCAATGACCATGAGAAAAGATAGAGAATCAAGGGAAAAGGTTTTTTTTGCAGATAATAAAATTGAAATGGTTGAAGTTAATTAATTATAAACCAATGCAATGCACATAAAGAAACTAAGATCTAAGAAGAATACTATATCAAAATTCGTAGGTTAAAGGATGCAACAAATGAATCACGAGGCAATTTTTTTAAAACATATAAGTTGGAAAGGAAACAAGAGGAAAAGTAGACAAAAGGTGCAAGTGGCCTCCTTTTGTAATTTAATAGATGCACCCTTCAAATATAAAAATTAATCGAGCTTTCAAAAAGGAGGCGTACCTTAGAAGCAACTGAACACGAGTGCAAATGGATCTATTAGTTCGGGAGAGTAGTTGTTTTTTTATTATGGGTTTGGGACTCGGTTGTGTCTTTTTTTATGAGCTTAAGGTTAAAAGGTAATAGGCTATATAATGAAATGGGTTGGGTTAATTATTTAGGATGGATTGGGTTGTGATTGGGTTAAGTGGGTTAAGACTAGTGGATCAGGTAGGGTATGGTTCAGGTGTGGATCAAGTAAAAATGGTCGGGCCAGACAATGTTATGGCTCAGGTGGGTTTTACCTTCAGAAGTAAACTAATTGGGGCTTACCATTGGCTAGGGTTATTTGATAGAGGTGAGAGCGCGAGGCAGCGATGGTGGTCAATGGCCGATGACTTTGATGTAGTTGCAACGCAGGTGGGGAAGGATGGCGGCAGCAACTTAGACAGCAAAGGCAATGGCAAAGGGAGCAACGAGTTCGCAAGCAAGGTCAACTTTGCAGGAGGAAAGTCACGAAGTGTGGAGGTGGTGACCTTGGAGGTTGTCCACACTCGTGGTGGCGGTAGCGATCTTAGAGGTTGTCGACACTGACAGCGACATAAGGAGGCAACAACGATACAAGGGAGGCCAACGATCAATGGCGATTGGTTGTTGCGCAGTGCAGTAGGTGTTGCTTTGGCATTAACAAGGTAAGGTAACACTGGATCATATTTTTGCTTTAATACCATGGTGTAGGACCAAGAAAAAAATAGAGAGGATAGAAGATTAGAAAGAATAAGAGAGTAAGAAATTCTTAAATTATTCTTCAGATTTAATCCATCAAAAGTGAGTATTTCAATACTGTTAAGTCACCGATTGTCCCAAAAGCTTAAACTGTTAGAAAATGAGCCCAACAATGTATATCAAGCTATCCAGCACTCCCCCTCATGTGCAACTTTGTTTTGCACGTGGAGAAGCAAACAAACGAAACATGTGCATCAACACACAGAGTGCACAATAACAAATATAACAGAAAAACACATCACGAGACTTGAACCTAAAACCTGATGGAACTAGAATTTTAATACCATATTAAGTCATCAATTGTCCCAAAAACTTAAACTGTTAAAAAATAGACCCAACAATGTATATTAAATTATCTAACGAATACAATGCATCTTTATATATATAGAGATAAGAACTACCGAAATATAAATAAAAAAGGAAAGGAAATAAAGACATTTAACAATAAAATCTCAATAAAATAATATAAAATTCCAAAATTTTCTATAGAATCTCTTGCGCCGAAAATAAGTTCGGAATTCTCTTTTGTGATCTTCATCGCCAACACTTTGGGCTTTTTGAGAGTAAAACTTGCAATTCTGAACATAAATTCTTAATTTTACTTTCAAGTTTGTTCATGTGGTCCCTATGCTCGGGGACTAGGGGTGTCCAGATTGGTTCAGTTCGGTCAAAAAATAAGAAGATTATATATGGATCGTTCAATAACGAAACCGGACCGAAAACAATATGTAAAAACGATTTGTCCAAGGTTCAGTTCGCCGTTCCTACCCAGTACTCAAACTTGAATTAAAAACAAAACAAAACATAACAAAACAAAACAAAAAAACCTATAACAACAATCAAATATAACCTTAACCTCTATCAAAACATGCTTATTTATAATCAACAAATATAAGTTTTATACAGATAAATTTCTTTATAAACTTATAAAATAGACGGTACAAATCATCATTGTTGTGATACCATCCCGAACTCCTAGAACTTAGTATGCGGGTATGGAGCAGAGAGTATAGAGAAGAGCATCCACCCTCCTTCCCCCCAACCCAAACACACAACTAAATATATAAACACGCATATGTGCCCTGTGAGTAGATGTGTGGTTGAAAACAAAGGATAATACCAGATCGCAGTTGTCGCGTTCAAAGTCGAGAATTTTGATCGCGACGATCTCGTCGAGTGGTATACAGATGGCTCGATGAACCGAAGCGCTGACACCTTGCCCTATCTCCTCGTACAGAGCGTAGTGCTCCGCCCCAACTGGATACTTCTTCTTCTCCATTATCTCACTTCTTCCTCGCCTCCTCCGCTACTGAACGTCGAAGAACGCGCTAATGCAGCTAGCGGGCGATCTACAGATCTGAACTCTTAACGAGTTCCTCTGCAAAAAAAGAAAAAACACACGCACATATTACACAAGCAGATCACATTCGAACCCCCACGAAAAAGGAACAAAAAAACAAATTTCAATTCGATTGAACTTGTAGAAGTGCACGAAGTCGCTAGGCAGGAGAGGACTAACAGGAGCTGTCTTGATCCATGGAGAGAAAATATCGCAGCAATATTTGGATACAGAAACAAATCAAATTTGTGATTTTCTACACGTATATATACAAATATGTATATGTATGTATACTCACAATATATATATATATATATATATATATAAGAATTTTGGAGATAGACGGGTGGAAATAAAGAAAAGGTTAGGAGGCGCTACTTGATTATGACCGGGACGAGACGGTTCAGCTCGTTTTGTTGAGAGAGTAGAGAGTGAAAGCGTCTCTTTCCGACCTTCACCAGGAAAATTTCGTATGCAGAGTCCCGCCACTCCGGTGAATAT
>JAOTRH010000016.1:4972283-4989058 GCA_034768845.1 Heliamphora exappendiculata | reverse complement strand
CTCTCTCTCTCTCTCTCTCTCTCTCTCTCTCTCTCTCTCTCTCTCTCTCTCTCTCTCTCTCTCTCTCGTGTAAGAAAGTAGTGCCCTCAGCACTTTTTCTAATATATTTATACTTTTAAAATAATAGTAATAATGACAGTAATAGTAATGCATGCAATGCTTTTTCGGATGCAACTTTGTGAGTTCTTGTGCATATTTCTTTACTAATCACTAATTTAACTTTCTTTTATTATCTTTTAATCCATTGAGCATTCCTTATTGTGATGGCCAGGTCCTTCAATCCTTATGAACTTCTACTTAGATTGGAATGTTTACATATACGTAAATGGCTTTTTCGCAAATACTTGCCTTGCTTTGGAATGCCTAGGAGACACAGAATTACCTATTTGTTGTTTTCCTCTTGGCATAGAAATTTGGCTCATCCTCCTTTCATTTTTTAAACAATTTTGTACCTAGTTCTGGGATTTCATACGTAACTGTCATGGACTAAGTGTACCTTATTATTTACTTTGTAATGCAATCCAGATTTGATTAGCTCTTAGCAAGGACAGATACTATGTAACTCAGAAGGTACAATTTCCTCATAGAAGAAATAATCTAGTTTACAAACCTTTACGACGCTTTCATCTAATAGTTATTTTAACAAGAAGATTCTAGAGATCTTCCAACATGGGATTCTCTTAGGTGAGGCTTCATGAGGTGAGAAGATTTGCCTGCTTGTTGCTAGAGACCTAGATTCTGTGGTCACCACTGTATGCATATAATTTTGCAGCCTGAAATTAATATGGAAAAATATTTAAATTGCTTGTCTAAGATACACCACTATTCATACTCAAAGTGCTCGAAGATAATTGTCTATCTACAAGTTGCTGCTAGAGAAGAGAACACCCCTTGTCCCCCAAGTTGTCTAATGTTTATCAGTTGACCACCTCTTTTTTATAGGCATGGGGGATCCCAGTAGCTGATTCATGACTGCAGTCAAAATTAATGTCTAGATAAAACTCTTTCTTCCAATGCTCCCACCTCCTCCTGGATTGTGGGCCCTCCTCAGTGATGATATGTAATCTCCTGTAATGCTCCCTATCCACCCCTATACTATACAGATTTGGAAAGACCTTGGTTGATGTCTATCTAGATGCAAGAACCTAACTCTATGACCGATCCCCAATTTGAAGAGCATTAGATTTTGTAATCTTCTACCACCCTAATAGCACATTTCTAGATCCCACCTCATTAGCCCCTCTAACCACTCCATTGGATTGACCTAGGGGTGCACATTGGTCAGTTTGGTTCGGTTTCCTATTAAATTTAGGACTGAATTAATTTTTATCGGTTCTAATTTTTTGGACCTAGAACCAACCCAATCATATTGTAGAACCAAACCAATAAAAATCGGGTTGGTTCGATTTGAAATCACGGTTTCATGAATTTTGAAAATTACTTTGCGTGCATAAAAAAAAATCACTATGCATAAGTTTTAAACATTTGACATGGATAACAAATAATACAGTATAATAAAAGTATAAAATAAAAACTTAAATAATTATTTAATAATCTATTTAGTGAAGGAAATGATAAATATCTAACAAAAAAAATTTATAAAAATAAATAACATATAACAATAATTATCTAATCTAATGACTCTTTTTTCTAATTTGTAAAGTTAGAAAGTTTTTTATTTTTTTTATATGAATATCACAATAATTATATATGTAATCTAATAGTTAATATTTTTTTATTTCTTATATATATATATATATATATATTGGGTTTTTACGATTCGGTTCTTGGGTTGGTTCAGGTTAATCCCAAACTAACTTAGGAACCGAATTAATATTATCGGTTTACCTTTTTTAGGACCCAGTACAAATCAATTACTTGTAAAAACTGAATCAACTCAACCCATATATGGTGGATTGGTTTAGATTTCAAGTTTTTCGGTTCTCTTGTGCACCCCTAGATTAACCCATTTCAATTTGGTATTTTCAAATGTCCAATGTCCATCCCCTCTTAATACTCCCTTTTCCTTTCCAAACATCTTATGAAGGCTGGTTAATCCCAACTAGATGATTGTGGATTCTAATAGTGACAAGATTAGTTTGATGTTGTGGGTACAGATATCCACCTTCCCTATTGGCTCACCATGCGATCTCTACTACATAAGCGCCATATGGACTCCATGGCGTCACGTGTCAGCCTTGTGAGGTGACACGCGGAACATCATCTATTCTTCAAACACCTTGAATGCCCCATGGGATCTGATTCCTTAGTTACTGATCTCCATCTATGGATCTCCCTAGTTGTCCACGCGGCCATCTAGAAAAGGATATCTCCCCATAAGGAGATTCACTTCCAGCAATCACCATGAGGGCCAGCCTAACTCCAACAAATAACAATTCGCCTAGGCTGGGAGTAGGGTTTGGGATCTTCCGCTCAGGATCATTGGAGAAATGTGGCTTGGAGGCTAGAGTCATTGGATTGCCAAGAGTGATTGCAACCACCGGTGGCCCCCTTGACCAGCTTTAGAGAGAGGGTTGACCAACCAAGACCTAAAGATTGTGGTACGGTGCCTTCCCAATAGAAGATACACTCAGAATATGCACCTGGCAAGAGTCTTGCTGCAAAAGACTTCATCTGAATATCTCCAGGTTGCCTTGAACGCTTGTATCTCATTCTCTCTCTCTCTCTCTCTTGGGCTGCTTTTAGCTATCTTCTCCTCCAGTAGTCCCTTGCCATTCCAAAGCCGGAGGAGGGTGAGGATGGCGTCAAGTCATGATAACCCGAAGCATGGGGAGAAAGGAGCAGTTTATGGTAGTCCCTACTGGCTAGCTGCTTTCATATTATTGTGGTTGTCTCGCTATATGTTTGAGGGTAGCCCATTAGGGTTAATACCAGATTGTTTTCTCGCACTTCATTTTTAGCTCACGGGGAGCCGATTCCACTTGGGCCATTATTTCTCGGGACTATCATAAGCTTGATTTGATTTCAAAAGTGATGAAGCTGTCTAGGGGGGGTACGATATCCCCACATCCTTCCTTTAGAGGTTCTTTGAGCAGTTTCCTAATACCGCTCTTGGACCAATTAAATTATCTAGTGGACCATACAGGTATCGATCCCTCTGTTGGGCGTGCAAAAGCCATCC
This sequence comes from Heliamphora exappendiculata, assembly GCA_034768845.1. Lineage (NCBI taxonomy): Eukaryota > Viridiplantae > Streptophyta > Magnoliopsida > Ericales > Sarraceniaceae > Heliamphora > Heliamphora exappendiculata. The sequence continues at coordinate 4,985,916 of JAOTRH010000016.1, read as the reverse complement.
CCTAGACTTTGTACACACATAACGAAGAAGTAGTTTAGATTAAGAAAGTGAAAATACACAAGAAAACAAGGAAATTGCCAGTATGTTGATATATTCTCTTCGTGGAAGGTGGCCTGATGGGCGGACCTGCAGTCCTCTTTTTCTTCCGAGGCTGACTTGTGACCTCCTCCCTGATCTGAGTGATAGACCATCGCCAACTCTTTAGCAAATTTTGAGCAAGGCCCATGGGGCGGAGTCTTTACTTGTGGCAAATAAAGTGAGGAAATCTGTTTTGATCAACTTGACACCACAAAAAGCTCACCTGACGCATGCCACTTCAATTATATGCCAGAAAAGCACTCAGATTCTTCCCCCGAAGCACCCGCCCTTGATGTGTCTAGTGCCCACATCTTCCAACTCCAACACTTCGCCTAAGTTGGGAGTAAGGTCTAGAATCTCCCTCACGGGATCACTAGAGGAATGTGTTTTGGAGGGCATAATCATTGGATTGCCAAGGGTGATTGCAAACACCGGTGGCCCCGTTACCAACCTTAGAGAGAAGGGAGGGTTATCGATCAAAGACTTGAAGACTTTGCTACGGTGCCTTCCCAACAGAAGGTACGTTAAGAGCATGTTCCTGGCAAGTTGGCAAGGATCTCACTGTATAAGATCCCGTCTCTAGGCTGCCTTGTGGGCCAAGGCACTTGGTCCCTTGCTCCCCCATAAAAAGGGAACCTTCCCAACCGAACAGATCCATCTCATTCATTCACGAGAAAAAGTATTTCCACAGCCACTCTCTTCTAGGGCTGCCTTTGGCTCTCTCCTCCTCCGCCTTCAGTAGTTCCTTGTAGTTTTTTTTTTTTGCATTGTAAGTAGTTCCGAAGCGTTTGACACAGCTACTGCTTTTCGCTTATGGGCCAAATATATAAATAAATTAAGAAGCTTCATTTAGGTGCTTTTAGCTCCTGCTTTTGAATGATACCTGCTTTTGAATGATACCAACTTTTACCATAAGTTAAGCTGCAATAAATGCCCACGTATTTCTCTTTTGCAAGTCTAATCTGACAGTTAATCTTTTTCTTCATTACAGATTGATGTGATCAGCTTGGTTAACCAGATTTTACACAATTTCATCTTTTGGTAGGAGTCAATTGGAATTGCTCATTATTCTTTATCTTTTACAGCTTATACCTTCGGCCTCTCTCTCTCTCTAGATATACATATCTATGCTGCCACTTTGATTTTTGTTTTTTTTAAACAAATAATTTTTGATGTTTGTAGGTTTCATTATGCCTTGTTACTAAAGCCTCCATGGTTTTTATTTATATATCCAGGCAATTTCAAAAGGCTATCGCAATTGTTGTCGGGAGTCTTTTTGCCAGTAGTGCAAGCTCATGAGAAATTCAATGGCTATGCTATTGAACATTCTACTATGGATTTTAGTTTATTAACATATGATTGGATGGCAGTCCATGGATTCCATAGTCTTGATTTATCCAAGAAGGCTGGGATGATTGTGCACTGCAATTGCTTTCGGTTTTTTAAGACAATTTTTCTTGCTCTCTTCAGTCCATCATGTCCAAAGTTTGCACATGTTTGTGCTCTGAACTTCTTGTAGCCAGCATGCGTTTGTATTTTCTAACCAATTTTAATTGGGATCGTTGATTCAATTTTAAACCAAATTGCTTGTTTCCTAATTATTATACAGAAGGCCAAAAATGACCAAACTTAGTAGTACAACTTTTTTCAATTTTTATCTTTGATTTTCACTTCTACCTGTGGTGGTTTTGGATTGAAAAATCTGTAGGATTCTTGCATGGGTATCAAACATTTTGAACTATAAATCTTGTTTTCCGGGCGGAAATAAGATCTGCAATTCTATAAAGTTGTGTTTAGATCATAAATTTATAAAGATCTATTTACCGAGGCAAAAGAAAAACTTCTCAAATTATGGCCTCGAATAAGTTAGGCCTTTGGCATTAAATAACTTAAATAAGAAGTTTGTTTGGTGTAATTTTTTGAATAATTTATAAGGTTTATTTGGTCTAAAGTGGTTTTAAGCTAAGCAATAATACCCATTCATTTTAAGCTAAATAAAAATTGTTCTAAAAAAATATTTTTACTCATATTTAGTTTTATATTTAATATAAATTTTAATTGATAAATTTTGATGAGCAAATTAAAATTGTAATTTAAAAAATTAAACTAAAATGCTATTTAGGCAAAAAAAAAAAGTCAATTAATTTTTTTAAAATTGAAAGTACAATAACAAGGGAGAGAAGGAAAGGATGATAGAAAAACTCGAACAGCAGACTACCTAAGTAAAAAATTTTATGAAAAAGCATAAAATCACTTAGCTGGCAAAGTTCCTTCAATAAGCCAAAACTTGAAAACCTTTTCAAGTGAGTGTGCAGTTTTCGTTAGCTTTACTAACAGATTTTATGCAGGGTTTTAAATGTTATGGAATCAAACTAGAGGGAACAATGATGTAAAGACACAGAAGAGAATCCATTGAGTTCTTACACTTTGAAGTCTACAACTCAATTCATCCTACTACTACTACGGCAATGAACCCAATTCGGAATATGAACTATAAAAAAAAAAACATATTAAACCGATCATAAAAATACAGTTACATACACATACATACAAAGGGCAAAAGAAAATGAAAAGAAATAATACCATAAACAATTAGAGCAAACTAATTTTAATTTGGAATCAAAAGCTGTTTTGAGAGCTTTTCACACGCATTAAAGTTCATCATACAATGTTTGGACATTCACTCCACTCCCTTACCCATCAGATTTAAGTCAGAGATTTGAAACACAAATATACAAGCATACTTATCCAGATAGGCATACTTGGAGAATCTAGACTGGGCCTTTGGGAGTTTCAAAACTCCCTATCTGGGAAGAGGAGAGGGGCAACCAGAGACCAGATGAACAAAGCCGCGGTTGCCCAACCTGTGGCGATCCGGACCCAAACAGAAGCCCACCCCACATCAACCAATTGCCCGCCCCCTCCTACTGAGGTCGACCACCCTGTAAGAAGCATTGCAGAGTACATGCTGGCAAGCGAGAATATGATATGGAAGAACGAATACGAATAAGTGACAGGCTTGGCATTTTCTTTCTCTTCCTGTTCATCCGCCTTGTCCAAGGGAAGTAAAGGCTTCCCAGCACCTTCACCAGGAAAAACTGGGATATTAGACTCAGAAAGAAACCATCAGTTAAAGTGATACTACTAGTCGTCTGGAAGGCTTTCTTAGTACTTTCTGTCAAAAAATCACCCTCCCGCCAAGCATGAGCACTAAAAATGCCCAAAAGAATCCTCTAGAACGGAGGAAAATTACAAGGGGATTTCCAAATTACAAAGTAACAGCAGTTTCTTTTCCAATAAAACCAAAACACTGATTGGGAAGGTCTTCCAAATCTCAAATCAAGGAATGTCCCACCAGAATAATACCAAAAGAAAAAATCTTGACCTAAAATGAGCTTCCACGTAACACATTTTCAAACTTAGGGCTGTTCAAAAAACCAAACAAACTAGTAATCCGATCCGGGCGGTTCAGTTCGGTTTTAATTTAGTATGGTTCGGTGTTTTAATTTAGTCCGGTTCCAGTTCTCATTATTTGAAAACCGGTTTAAATGGTTCGGTTATCGGATTATTGTTTAAAGTCATGGTTCAGACCAGACCGGACCAAACCGTTAAAAATGCCTACCATTAGAAAATAAAATATTAAATTAGTTCGGACTCAGGAGCATGTAGCAGCCTCAGAAGTCAGGCCCTCATCCTCATTAGTCATTCCTCAGCACATTAAAATTGATGGCACTTGCAACTTTTCAAGTGTAAACCCTAATTGATGTTTGCCGCACTCCACAGCTTTCTCACTCTCTAGTGCACTCACTGTAATTCCTCATTTCCCCTCGCCTCTTTCTCGCTGATTCACCAAATCAACGTCAGATCTCCCTCCTTGTTCAGTTCATCGGTTGTTCGTCTTTGTCACCTCGTCGCCATCGTCCGTTCGTCCATCAGCCTATTTGCCGCAGCCTCTATCACCCACTCACTGTTTGTCTTTGACTCTTGAGCCAGTGCTGCCATCGCAAGTCACAACTGTTCTGAGGTCACTAATTTGCCATCGTGGTCTCAGATCAGATCTTCATGTTTCACCGCCGTCAACCATTGTGCTCTGTCGTTTTGGTGAGTACATCGTGATCTTAGATCAGATCTCCCTATTTCTCATTATAATATTCAAGTTGTGTTTTGATTTGTTTGAAGATGTACGGTTGATTGTTGGTATTTCTAAAAGCATATTAGGTTATTATTGGTTTATATTATCTGTTTCGGTTTTTTGTGTGTGCTGCTAAGTTATTGCTTTTTGGTATGATCACTGATTCAGTCAAGGCTCTTTTTTGTGGAATAAGGAAAACGGGAACTGGACTGGTACCGAACCGTTTTTACAGATTGGTTCCGGACTGGTCTAATGGTCTGGATTGATTCCAACAAATTGCGAACTGGTAGCAACGGTTCGGTCCACATATTTGGTTAGAACCGGACCAATCCAATCATTGTGCACCCCTATTTCATTTCATAATGCATCCTTTGAGCATCATGAAATTTTTTTAAAAAAAGCAACAAAACATGGTAAATGGGTTAATCATTCAAGGTAGAGACACTAACCTGCACGAGGTGAACTTGGTGGTGAAAGTAGGGTAGTAGAAGAACCAGCACGGACAGCAGAGTAGACAACTGACAGAACAGTTGTAAGCAGTCCAACAGTAAGTGTGCCAGTGGAAACAGCTTTAGAATGCTTGTGAAGTCCATTGCATTCGTACTCCCTTGGTTCACTGGCAAGTCCAGAGTAGCAGAGGTACATGCAGTACAAAGATATAACTGAAGCTGGCAAAATGCTGCCGCTTACCTGTTTTACATAAACAAAAAATGAAGTATCTATCTATATATGCACACACGCACACACAGACATTATTCTCTATCTAGAAAGTTTGATAGAAACCATCAAGTTGTCATGATGGGGAGGGGAGGGAATGAGCTTAAGATATAGTGAAACAATCATATCCATGCAATAATTTTCAACACCCCAAGTTTACGGGTCAGGATCCAACTGCAGAATGGGTGGGAGGTGGTTGCCCAAACTAATGCCATGGAACAGATGATGACATGGCAATGCAAGGGTACAAATTATGTAGGTTGAACCTTTTTTTTTCTCTTGCTTTGAATCATCGGAATAAAATTAAGAGGAAAGGCATGTGCTCTAATTCACCCGATTGAACTAAGACAAGCACCAATTGAGACTCTTCCTTTCCAAAAGTTCTTAGTTTGGCCAAGACATTACCCATTTGATGGAAAAAAACATCTAACTCTTGCCACATTTGTTCTTTTGTATGCTTTAAGCAAAAAACTCCTGCTACTTCTAGTTTCGAAAAATAGAATTCACATCAGAAGGAATGTGCATGCATCACAAACTTGGGGACACGTAGTTGGTTCACATTTAACAGTTGAGATGACCCTTTTACCTCTAACCATTTCCATTTTATGATCCTTAGATAAACAAAAACAACACATTAATTTATTTTTCCAGGGTAAAACTAAATTAATGACCTAATAATATTAGCATTCATTGATAAGCAGAGGCGCATGCATCACAAATTTGGGGTGTGCAGTAGATTTACAATTAACAGTTGAGATGACTTTTTTTTTCTCCCTCTAACCATTTCCATCTTATGATACTTTGATAAATTAGCATTCATTGATTCATAAGCATAGGCACGTGCATCACAAATTTGGGGATGTGTAGTAGGTTTTAAATTAACAGTTGAGATGACTTTTTTTTTACCTCTAACCATTTCCATTTTATGGTCCTTCGATAAACAAAATGAAAAACAACATGAGTCAATATTTTTCCAGGGTAAATGTAAATTAATGACCTTATAATATTAGCATTCATTGATTCATAAGCAGAAGGCACGTCAGTGTCCATTCATAATGGCCAAAATACTGTCAACCTAAAGACAGCTTAGGAATACATTCATGATTCATGTCAGCCTTACAAGATTAGTTATGAGTAAATGTATTTAAAGTTTTCAACAAACAACTTCATTTTCCCCTTATCTTCAACATTGTCACATTCAACCATCCATTATCCAGCAACAATAATGGGATCTGTTATCAGAATCGACTCAATTTCATCACATTGAATGTATGCATAGGTGGCATGACAAACGAATTGATCAAACTGTAGTGGCCAGCTATACTAGCAGGAATACAGGATTAGAAACTTACTGCGGGATGCAATGTGACAACGGCAAAAACAACAATGAAAATCAGAGTCATAATGATAAAGAAGGTGTTGAGCCCACAGTCATGTTCAGACGAGGTAAACCAGTAGAAGAGAAGTCCGGATAAGCCAAATGTTGCCAAATAACAAACAAGTGACACAACAAACAGAGCAAAGTACCTGGAGAAGGGGGAAAAAGAAGGTTAAGAGTAGAATATGAAGAATGTCCAAAATAACAGCTAAAGACCATTGCAGGCCTTTTTCGAACATTGGATAGTCATTGAAAAACAAAACTGTCAAATTAACAATAACTACAACTGACCAGAACTGCTCATTGTATCTAACCCATTTGTCATTCCATCCATGAACAAAATCCAACAAAAGCACAACTTGAACAAGAAGAAACAATCCTGCGCCGAACTTTGATATTGTCTCTGCATGTATAAACTCAACTGTAAGTTTTATTTCAACCGATGAAGAAAAAACACTTACAAATAAACATTTAAACAGAAAATTTGGAAGGGGAACATCGTACAACCAACCAATTCTTTTCCCGCAGAGATAACTTGGCAAGTTTTGCCGAAGGCAAACAACTTTTTATATGAAGCATATACACCAAAAAATGTCGGGGGTAAATCTGATTTGTTCCCTTAGCAGAGGAAATCCAATACAAACAACCTCTAGATCGGTACTAATCTCAGGATCTCAAGTCTTGACAAATTTCCATTTAGTTTAGTTATTGATCCGAAGAATCAATGCTTTTCTTGAATACAAATGCAGGATGAAAGAATCAGTTACCATCGTTCGTTGCTCAGGCAACTGGAGGATCAATCCTGTTGACTTAACATCCTACAAAAGTTACTAAGCCAGAGACAATATTCCTTTCTGGCACTACAATCAAGATGAACTCAATGCATGCCTCATTGGCTCATTCAGTTTTCCCACTGGCTTTGGCGTCCCTTTTTTCAGCAAGATAATTTGATGTGAACAAGTATTCTAGCATTTAAGATGCACCCGGGAGAGGGGGGATTCAATCAATCTTATGTTCATAACCAAAAAGTGTCAGGAAGGCCTTGTTAAACAATTTTGCATTGACAATATAAGGTAAGCCGACGGGTATGTAAGAAATTTTTTCTTAATCTGACCAAGTTGAAAAGCCTTGCCCACACAACTCCTTAAAACCCAAGTGTCAAGAAAAAGAGAAATTGAGCGTTATAAACCGCACAGAGGGGGCTTAAACTGGGCGATATGGGATAATCCAACAAGGAGAGGGGTCTCAGATCAGGTATCTATCAATTTTTGGTTGGGAACGATGGGAAACAGATAATTCCAGGAAGATGAACAAGTGGCAATTAATCCAAATAAACAGGGAACTGGCCCTGCCCAAATAGGGACAGGTATGGAGAGGCTGTAATTGATGTTGGGAAAGGTATGGGAGAGAGAACTGGCCCTGCCCAAATAGTGACATGGGTGATTTAACATTATATTTTTTTCCAATGTATGTATTGAGCATAAAATATTATTGACAATACTGATAATAATCTCTTCTGCGAAAAAAAAAAAAGGTTTAACAGAGACCATGGCTGGGGTCAGTGACATGGGTGATTATGTTTAAGATTTAAGCGTGCCCCACACCACCCCGATTATACAACTACTTCACCAAAATGTCTGTGTTTTCACTTTTCGTACTTTTTGAGTTGTGTAGACTTCTAAACGTCCCAGTCATATATAACACTAGTAAGTCATCAATGTTTATCAAGTTAAGCATGTGTGCCCCACACCACTCCGTTCATACATCAACTTCACTAACATGCCCGTGTTTTCATTTTTCATGCTAAATGCCTGCTTTTTGATCTGTTTATAGTTCTAAAACTCCTAGTCATATAATGCTAGTATGTTTATCAGTGCTGTCATTCCACATCTTGCTCCAGAGGATTAGTCAGAATTTCAAGAGGCAAAGCTTTCTTTATTTTTGTCATCAATCTCATATTATGCGTTAACTCAACTGAGTGAAATCTGATTCAACCTCTCTCTTTATGTACCTACATCTATATAGATACAAACCTATATGTAATCTATTTATAGAGTTCTTTCATCTCCTCTTAATTTTCTTATTCTAAACAAGAACACTTTAGTCTTTCTCTCCCTCTCTAATTTCCAAAGAAATATATTCATTATGTACAAGTGTGCAGCAGTAATGTAGTTTTGGTTGCTCGAATGTTAAACCCGGTTCATCTTCTTTATTGTGGTGTCAGCGCAGCGACTGGCCGTAAAAACTATTCAGTGTCTTTGGGCATCACGCGGCATGCAATGATCACTAATTACCAGCAATAAACTACATTTCGGTTTAAAAGCCAGGGTCACATGTGAGAACAAGCCATGGGTTCAGTGTCAGGGGTTGAGTTTTTTCGTAGCAGGATGAGGTTGTGACAAAGGGCCCATTCCATACCTGCCTCGCTGTCACCCACCAACAATAAATATGCCATCATTATCACTACCTCCCCCTTTTCCTCTCTGTCAATTAGAGGGGAGAATCCAACAAATAATGCCAACTTCCAAAGCACGCTGCCCTTCAAGCCCCAAGCTTGACTCTCAACAGTTGGCCAATAATTTCCAAGCCTCGCAACAATCAACCAATATTTTTAAGGAATTGAATCACATTCTAGATTACAAAGAGGCTAAAAGGACTTTTCGTGGTAGAGGGCTGAATCAAGTTTCTCCTCGACATTGTCATCATAATACCATACATATCTTTTCTGAAATATATAATGTTGAATTTAATAGAAAACCTGAACATTTTGCCTACAAAAATCTTGTCAACCTTTTATAACTACTCAAGTGCTGCCTTCTATACTAAATTTTACCTCCAACAATCTTGTCAACCTTTTATAACTACTCAAGTACTAGGATAGTCATTTTTGTTTATATCGTAACAAATGTTTTACTGGGAGGTCTTTAACCCAATGCCCAGATATGGTTGCCACTCTCCCAAGTGAAGGGTTCAAACCTTGCCAAGTGCACGATATGGGAGTTGGAGAAAAAAAAAACTGTTACAGAATGGTTATATTCTTCTTCAATCTTCCTTTCTTTAGCATAATCAAAAAAAGTTTCAAAGTACAGTAGTCTCTTATCCTTCTTTTCATTTAAGGAAAAGGAAACCCACTAAAGACACACAAATGGGGAAAACTTTCAAGTCACCCACATTTCAAACCCAGTTGAGAACTGAGAACAAACAACTGGCACCATAATATAATTTCCCACATAGGCAGTGCATAGTGCTAGAAGACTATAATCATGATAGAACCCATAGAAGAAAGATGCTCCCTCATCCAATTCTGTCAGTCATATTTTCCAATTGGTAGTTCCATTTTATGTGTCAAATTTCTACAAATCAAATGTTTAATTATTACTAACCTATTACTCTTCTTCAGGCTTTATATTTAAACACAATAACAATCCCCAAAAAAGTTATTCAGGTGAGAGAGAGGGCATTTTGTAATCTTTCCTTAATCTTTCCCTCAAAAATATCTTCCTCGCATTGTTCTTGATGGCCAAATATGCTGCAAAATGGGACGAATGCAGTATCTAAAATTTACGGATTTCATATGACATGTTAGCGGGCCTATTACAGAACATAATGTTGTGGACTTTGATAAGAATAATAGCGATTTTGTCAGAAAACTACTGTCGTGAGATGAGCAAAAAATAAATGAAAACACAAGAAGTTTTTTATGGACCAAGCAATCAAGAAAATGACTTACCATAGAAGCTGATAGTCTCATTTGGAAGGAAAAACATAAAGATTACTAAGATGCACCAGCAGATAACTTTCATCATCCATCCACCATGGTGCAAACTATCGCGTGGATCCTTCTGATTTTTTACACCAACCATCAGAAGAGCTAGAATAGTAAAAAATAGAAAGTTCCCTAAGCTAACCCGCAGCACTGCATCAGTTTCAAACCACTCCCTATCTGGTGTTTGGTGAAAATGATTAATCCCTGGACAAATAATCAAATATGAGGTCAGCTTTATCAATAACCACTTATAAATTCATCATACATAAAAATTCGTAAGTTCTTCAAAACTTGAGTTTAGAATGTAAAAGACACGGACACACACACAGACACACACCAAAAAAAACAAACAAACAAACAAACAAGCAGTTGGATTCTTTTAACCTTCTCCTTCTCATTATTTCACAGGTAAACCACTCAAGAACCTCAGGGTCAAGGATAACAAAAAGATGCATACATACATACATATATATATATGTATGTATATATGCCCGTACTACTAAGGAGCTTGTTGCAAAACTGGCCAGCTCGCATCCAGATCTCAGCAGTCAGCAATATCAATGTGTTGTGTTGTTGAAAACACTTTACCATTTTCTGAATTCAATTCAGAACATAATCTGGTTTAAGTTTAAGATAATACATAGGAGCATAAAACAACCGCGCCTAGATTGTGGTGGGATGCTTGTAAATAATTGCACAGATTTTTTGGAAAATGTTGGGAGATCGGTTGTAGATTTATCAGTTTAAAACCAGCAAAACCAAACATGTGATTATCAAAAGATAATAATCCACGCACACGATTAAGCAAACAACTAGTAGTGGCCTATGCAGAGACGAAATAGAACTCATGAAGGCAAGAAATTCGAAACTTTCTTACAGGGAATCTTCTCCATCAGAGGTGCAGCGACCTCCCTAAGAATCCACGCCACAATCAGGGAAAGAGCAAAGAGACCGCAATAAGCAATCCGAGCAGAACGCCGGCTAATCCCTGACACTACCGTCCGGCATGCGTCGCATGCGCACGCCGCGCAGCACGACGCGAGGCAAGAAGCTGCAAACATCTTCTCCCTCTTTCCTCAGCAATCAATAACCAAAAAGCACGCCTTTTACGAACCCTAAAAAATCACAGAATCAAACCTCATCAATGGCCATGAAACTCGTCATCCACCGTAATTAAATGGACTAGTTCTTCCGATTAGGGTTTTGGAAAACCGAAATTGTGAGCGAACGAAACATATAAAAGGAGTTATTAGATCATCTGATATACGAATCGATGTGTCGTGTCAATCGTGTGTTATATATAGATCATGTATAAATAAATATACATACAACATATATTTCATATGTGTATATATATATATATATACATATATATATATATATATATATATAGAGAGAGAGAGAGAGAGAGAGAGAGAGAGAGAGATTGGTTGTGGACCTGAACTGAAGCGATCGAGGCTGCAGAAGAAACGACCAACGATAATCGATGGAGAGTTTGTGCAGAGGAGAGAATTGTAGTCAAATTGGAACCCGCGGTTGTCACGTCATCTTATGACTCTACTGGTGAGTTAAATGGGACAACTCGGCTGAGTTGGCAGAGTTCTAGGTGAAGAAGGATTTATTTTACAAAATATAATGAATTAGGTATTGTATGGGACTAAGGCACTATCACCATTTTTTTTTAAGAGCCACTGAACATAGGATCTCATCTCTGTGTTTTTCTTCCACAGCCACGGTCTTGTGCTACCTCCCCGCCGTTGGATTAGTTAGATCAATCATTGTATTTCTCTTTCAAGTATTTTTTTAGACTGAGATCCTTCCTTCGCCGTTAAATTTATCTAAAGAAATATGAGCCTTTAGATTGCAATATTTAAATGTTCCATCCATCCTAGCTAAATTATAATATAGATTAGGATAACACGTGTCTAAATATATTTGTACTTCTTAAAAAAAATTGCTTCTGCATTTTAAAAATATTTCATATAAAAAATAATCCAAAGAATTTCATTCACAATCAATTCCATATTAATAAATATTTAAAAAATTATTAAACAAAACAACAAACTAAAATAACCAAGAGCACATAAAAAAACTCAAACACTGCCATCGGAAAAAAAAATTACTTTGTTGTGATTACACAACTATACAAATTATTTTTTTTTTCAACCCGAAATAAATGAACTATTTTTGTAATTAAAATATAATCAAATGCATTGATTGTTTCATGCTTTGCCCACCACAGTTAGATTACTATATAAAATTTACATAAAGCTTGCTAACTTATTAATAATTTAATAATTAATTAATTATTCAATTTTAAGATACTCAATTAAAAATACAACTTTATTAGTTTTTTAATTTATAAAAGCCAAAAAATCAAAAAATGTAGTAAAAATAAAAAACAAAATTATTTATTTTATTTTAATAATTAGATTTTTTATACTTACATTTATGTCACATCAAAAATTCTATCTTATTATATAAATAAATACTCAATTCTAAAAATTTAAAAGTAAAACAAAAAGTAATATAAATAATTTAATAATTAGTTAATTAATGAATTTTAAGGTATTAATTTTTAATTTATAAATGTAAAAAATAATAAAAATAACAAAAATAAAACTATATTATTTTTAAATTAAATTAATAAAAAAAAATTTTAAATTCAATTACACTCAAACCCCTGCATTCTTATCATATGTAATTGATTATTTCTCTTATTCATAAAAATGACACTTCATCTCCTGACTGGTGACAGGTTACTACGAAAACAAAAAATCATAATACTCTTAACAAAATTACTGTTGCCACCCAAATCCATTCTCTCCAGCCCCCTCTACACTCAGCCAGGCCCTTCTGCACCCAGTCAACCTCCTCTTTCCTCATCCACAACCCCCCACCGTCCCATCGGCAATCCTAAAGTCATCATTAGCGACCCTAGCAATTGTTGGTACCATCCCTGTATTTTCATCACTATATGAAATTTAAAGAGAGAAAATCGGTCAGGGCAATGACCCCATATGAGGAAAATAGCAAATAGTTCCTTTATTTTCACTAGCGCAGCAGAAATTAAAATTGAGAGAGAGAGAGAGAGAGATAAGCCGATGAGAACAACGACTCTTATGAGAAATATAGCATTGGTTGAATTATGGATCAAATTGAATTAATAACTAGTGATAAAAAAAATACAAGTGATTTTAATGGAGCAAAACGAATTATGAATAGTAAAACGATTACTTAAAAATAGAACTGTAGAATTTGTTAGAATCTGTGAATTCATTGGCAATTGAATTTTAGAATTCAATAGCAGAATTCAATTGCAATTGAATTGGCCATTCAATTGCAATTGAATGTTCGCAATTGAATCTTAAAAATCAATAGCCATGAGTGGCTATTGATTTTCCTGTAACCTCCTCCATGATGGAGAGCTATATATGTTGTCATCCCACAGGGGAAAATAAAATAGACAAAACAGAGCAGAGAATGAGAGCAACAGACGAAAAAGCAACAGACAGAAGGTGAGAAAGGAGAGATACAGTTCTCAGGTTATAGTGCAAGCTGC
>JAOTRH010000016.1:4958687-4972183 GCA_034768845.1 Heliamphora exappendiculata | reverse complement strand
AGGACTTGATGGTAAGGCAAAGGAATGGCTTTGAGCTGATGAAGCCAAGTCCTTCCCATTATAGCATTATAAGGCGATGGGACGTCCACAACCAAGAATTTAACGTTTTTGAGCTCGGAGCCTGCCTTGACCGGGAGCGTGATCCTGCCCATTGGTAGGGTGGGCTGACCATTGAACCCGACCAGAGGGATATGGCATTTCTGCAAGTTTGCTTTTGTGAGCCCTAATTTGTAGAAGAGGTCGGCATACATGACCTTCGCCGAGCTCCCCTGATCGACCAGGATACGCTTTACGTCATACCTCCCAATCCGGAGGGTTATAACGAGCGCGTCGTTGTGAGGGTGCTCAACCCCCCCTCCAGGTCGGCATCGGTGAAGGTTAGATCTCCGGCTAGGAATTCATTGCTTGGATATTTTCTTCCACTCGGCTCGCTGTGCTCGAGCTGAGCCTGCATAATCTCGCGATGTGCCCTTTTCCGGCCTTGACCCCTTGCTTCATTCACTGTTTTCGGCCCAGGGGCTGCATGAATGACGTTAATAACTCCCACGGGCTCATCTGCCCCTCTATCTTATTCGGCCTTAGCATGCTGTTCGGCCTTGGTCTTTTCCTTGTCGATATACTGCCCGAGATTTCTTGCCTTGACTTGCTCCTCCAAGAACCTTTTAAACGTTCAGCAATGGTCGGTGTAGTGTCAATGCTCCCTATGGTAAGCACACTGTTTCTTCTCATCCCGTTTGCTCGGGTACATGAACATCTTGGGCAGCCAGACAAACCACGGCTTGTCCTTGATCTGGTTGAGGAACTTGTGAATGGGCTCCTTAAACACGGTGTTCGCCACCTCATACACCTCATTGGGCCTCTGGCGCTCTTTTTCCCGATTTGGCCTCTTCCTGGCCTTCTTGTTCTCCTTCTTCTCTACTCGGTCACCCTTTGGCGCTTCCCGGGCAGGGGCTTCATTGCTCACACCTCCAATATCCTCCTCCACTTTGGAGTGCTACTCTATCCTCAGCATCAGCTCGGCCATGCTCTGAGCAGGCCTCTTGGTCAGCGAGTGTCTCAGCTTGTGGGTTTTATCTAACCCGAGCTTGAAGGAGGCAACGACGACCTGCTCGTTGCAGTCGTCTATATCATTGAAGGTCTCCCAGTATCGCCGAGTATACGACCTTAAGCTTTCACCCTCGGCCTTCTTCATGCCGAGCAAAGAATCTCTCTTTGGGTTGACGGCTGTTTGTGATGAACCGTGCTGCAAACAGCTCGGCAAGCTGTCTCCAACTTCCCACTGACCCAGCTAGGAGCTTGTCGAACCAGCGCAGGGCCACTTGCCCAAGCTGGACGGAAACATCTTGCACATCAGGGAGTCGTTCCCGCTCCAGAGCACCCTAATTTGCCTGTAATGTCGGATATGACCCATTGGGTCAGTTTTCCCGTCGTATAAGTTGAACTTAGGGGTTTGAAACTTCCTTGGAGGATCAGCCCCATCGACCTCCCTTGTGAATGGGGAGGCAGATATCTGCTCCAGGCCCTCCGAGCAGCGTCTTGAGCCGACCTCCCTGTGGCCGGCTGTAGTCTCCCCTCGAGTTGGAGGTTCAACCATTGCTTGAGCTTTTCTTTCTCCTCTGCACGCCCGAGGTCTTGACCAGCCTGCCGTTTGTGCTCACTACGGCACTCGGTTGGTTCATTGGTGTTGCTGGAGGTCTGGGTTTGCCCCTGCCCGTTCCTCTTGGAGTCTGAGACGCGGCTCTTCTCGGGGTCCTCCACATGTCGACCAGGTCGAGCGTCCTTCCTCGAGCCACGACTGGCCTGATGCCGAACAACATCTCTCCCCCGATTACGATCGGACCTTTCACGGTTGGCCTCTTCTCGTTCAGTTCGAGCTCCTGGCGAGCGCCGGTTCATTTGAGCCTTCATCTCGTTGAGCTCTTGTTGGAGTCTGTCCTGCTGCTCGTCCCTCTTGTTTAGCTGGTCCTGATACCCTTCCTGGACTTGTTGGATGGTGAAACGTGGGGGGAAAACCCCAGCAGAAGGTGTTGACTCATTAGAACCCCCGACCTGGGTCCGTTCTCTTCTCCCGTTGAGCCTAATTCCACCAATATGAACTTCAGAGGCCATTGGGTGTCCTCCTCCACGGTGAGTTGCATGCGATGCACCTGCTCGTGGTGTGCGCGGGTCTCTTAGCTCTTCTTCAACGTGGTTTCCCCGGCTAGCTATAGAGGTGTTCTTGAGATTCCCATAGACGGTGTCAAATTGTAGAGGATCAAGATTGGGTCTGCTGGTCCCGTCCGAGCTGGTTGTGACGTCAGGGAAGAATGCCACGTGTGAGCCTGCACAAGAAAGGGGTGAGATGCTCACCGATGGCTTTGTACCGGTAGACCCTCCGACAATCAAGTCAGGTAAGGAGTTTTAGTGAGAAGGAAGAGCTTGAGAGTAAGTTTTACCAGAGTTTTTCCCTAGTAAAGGAGAGCATATATTTTCTTCTGAGAATGCTAGCTATTTATAGGTAGAAATATACTTGACCCGCCTGTGGGATCCGATCTGACCCAAGCAGGTCGGGTTGTACTTTTTCTCTCTGATCAACGCATGGCAATTAATGTCATGATGTTGACTTATCAGTACCATCATTGAATATCTCTGCAAGATATCTCTACAATACCTTTTGTCATGTCTAGATGTCCATCAGTATCCAGGTCTAGTTTCAGGCCTAATTTAGGATAGGGCTAAGCCACCCCTATTTGACCATTTTACCCATGAATTGGCTTATTTATTATCGATCTTTCATCATCGTACTATTTTTCGGATGTGTTCCACGGGACACGATCTTCAATGTCACCTATCCAGCTCGGCTCAGTGATCAAGCATCTTGATTTGCTCGGTGATGAATGCCGAGCATCCTCTTAATGGCGCCGAGCACCATGTCTTCGTGATTTGGGAGCCGAGCTCTCATGGAGCTCGAGGCTTACGCCTTGAGGCCTCTAGCGCTCGGAGACATTACCATATAACTCGGCCTATTGTCTGAGCTGATGTGGACTGCTGCACTGTACGGACTTCCACGCGTGTTCCACGTGGTCTTGGTCGGATTTTGATCCCCCTCAATTACTAAATACTTTCGGAGCTTTGTAGCTGAAAGTGCTATTAATGTTAGAGACCACTTTAGTCGTTACCAGTTCTGGTGGGAGATCATGAACTTAGTGAACTATGAAAAATGACAATTTCACCAGTTGTATTATTCTTAAATGGGCTTCCATTACTTTTGTTTGCTTTGGTTTGACCTCGTTGTCTTTCCTTTATTATCCAATTATTTTCAATTAATCAGAAGTAATTTGTATGATATAAATTAGTTTTGGTGCTTCAGCAGCAGCAGCAGTATAATCTGGGACCTGGTAATTTTCAAATACAACCATCACAATATAATCCGCTCGACGAGCCTAGTCCATTGGGTTTGCGGCTCAAGAAGAGCCCGTCACTTTTGGATTTGATCCAAATGAAACTTTCTCAAGGAAATTTCTCGACGGTTGAAACTCAGGCAAAAAAAGAGCACGAAGTCACCACTGCTTGTGGTACTAGCGATAAGCTCAAAGCTTCAAACTTTCCTGCCTCATTTCTGAGGATTGGGACTTGGGAGGTATAAGTGATTGCTTTAGACCAACTTGTAATTGTAATCCACTCAACTTTTCAGCCTTGCTGAACACCCGAGATTGTATTTAATTTCTAATGAATTGCAGTACAAATCAAGACATGAAGGGGACTTAGTTGCAAAGTGTTACTTTGCAAAGCATAATATCGTGTGGGAAGTCCTTGATGGTGGTCTGAAGAATAAGATAGAAATTCAATGGTCTGACATCATGGCTTTGAAGGCAAATTACCCAGATGACAAACCTGGGACTTTGGATGTAGTGGTAAATTCCCCTTTTACTAATGTATGATTAAAGTTTTTACTTTTTCAATTCATCATTATGAATCTAATAAGTAAAAAATGTTTGAGCAATGTTGAAAAAAGCTAACTAAAGACAAAATTAAGCTGTATTTGGTCTAAAATTTTAACTTTTTTTATTACTCATAATAAGAGGAATATAATAAGTATAAAGATTTGAACTGAAGTTGAAAAAAAAAATCATTAAAAATGAAAAAAAAAAGCAATTTGAAAGAAGTTTTGACCAACACCTTTATTATGTCACTATTGCCACTGTTGTTGTTATTAGTACTTCTAAATCTCCTCTGCTACTGCCACTGTGACTTAAGTTCTCAAGTCAGATGGATGTTCTTGGTGCAGCTTTCCAGACAACCACTTTTCTTCAGGGAGACCAATCCACAACCCAGGAAGCATACCTTATGGCAGACAACATCAGATTTTACTGGTGGACAGGCAAGCATAAACAGGTAATGAACATGAGCTTCTTCTCTTCAGTTATGAGGAGATCTACTGCACTTTTCTTCAATATTGCCTTGTCGTAAAACTATTAATGTGCTTGATATTACATTGCAATTCATTTTTAAGCTAAGTGGATAGAAAATATAATCTATACTGCAAAATAAGCATATGAGTGATGTTGATAATGTAACTAAGCAGTTCTTACCTTGAATCAAAATGATTTTTGCCACTAAAATTATTACAGCCAGTATTTAGAAATTATGTGGGACAATTGGAGAAAGAACGAAATGAAAACTTGTAAGGTTTCATCTGTTCCACATTGTTTCTTTAACTACATTCTATGTGTCTCACCAAAGTCCTCTTGGCGTATCACGCAGTTGCTGCATGTACATATAATATTATTGTGCTTGCCCATTGCAAGAGTGATCACTTGCAGGCATTGAAAGCTTTCTATTTGTTTATTTATTTTTTTACCACTGTCTGTCATTTTTAGAATGTGGTGTTACAACTGTCCACTTTTGGATATGGAGATTTTCTTATGTGCTTCGGCAAGCTTCTTAACCTTTTGTCTCTTTGCCTTCTCGAAAGTTTGTTCTTTCCTCTTATTGTTATCTTTTTATCCTAGTTTTTGGTTCAATATTTGACAAATATTTCAAACTCTCCAATTACTGGAGCATAATTCCAAGAGGTTCAGAGAGAGAGAGATCCTAGTTTTTGGTTCAATATTTGACAAATATTTCAAACTCTCCCGTTACTGGAGCATAATTCCTAGAGGTTCAGAGAGAGATCCAAGGGTTCAGAAAGGAATATGGATCTTGATAGAGTGGTTGAGATTGTGGGAGAACATATGATTTCCAAGGGTTTAGAAAGGAATATGGATCTCGATAGAGTTGATGGGACGGGAGAGATAACTGCAGGTGACTTAAATAATTGAGCTTATGCTTTGTAGATTCATTTATCTTTATTTTTTATTTGGTATATTTGCTGATTAAAAAAAAGATTCATTTGGTAAATTCATACAATTTTTTATTTTAAAGCCAAAGATATTGGATATCCCTTTCTCTCTCTTAGTTTTTCTCTCCATAGGGCATGTACAGAAGTGGTTTGGCCTCCTTTCTAGATTTAGGAATTTTCTTGATTTAGTATAATGATTTCTGAATTTGTACTACAGTACTAAGCTCTATATTTCCTGCCACATGTGTTTGATTTGTCTTATCTTGCTCTTCTTCAACTTCAATTTAACCCACTAGAACTAATATTGCTCCAACTTTGTATTTCTACTACTACTATTGTTAACAAGACTTCTTTAGGAATTCCTACCATATTCTTGTCGCTAGCGATTGTACTTGGAGAATTATTATCTACAATCAACCCACTACTTATATACGAGTGTATTTGAAGAATCAGGTACATGAGAGTAGGCTGAGCCAGGGTACGCCATCAAGTGCCCTAGTATAAATTTTTTGATGATAACAACGTTCGCTAACTTTTTTTCTTTTGTGTGTGTGTGTGTGTCTCTCTCTCTCTCTCTTTCTCTCTCTCTCTGTTTTAATGATATTTAATAAGATATTTTTTAATGATAAATGAAAGAAAAGATACTCTGGTTGATCTTACCTATAGTAATTAGTTATTGAAGTGTTTTGCTGTTTTGGTGGATGATTTTCCCTTTTGGTTGGTGATTGAGTCCTAACTTTGATATTAAGACATGGCATTCGGAACTTGAAAACAGCACCTACATGTGCACTGTGGGCCATTTGTAAGGGGTGGTGGTGTGGAAAGGTGGAAAAGTTGTTTAAGTCTTTTCAATTGAGAGGCATGCATCAAACTATAGATATAACATGGAATCCTAGTGTTAGTGGGCTTAACATGCATGGGAATGAGTCTGAAGGGAAGAAGATCCCTGCTTTTTGCATGGTTGTCATTCGGGAAGGGTGAAATGGAAGAAGGATCAAAACTTTTCCTTGTCATTAATAGGCATGAATCAAATTGCTTGTATTTCTCATGCTGCCATTCAGAAGGGTGAATGGAAGAATGATTTTAAAAAATTTCTTTTTTTTAATAAAAAAAGGTTCTTTTTTCATAGCTCGTTAGGCATGAATTAAATTTTGAAGAGGTTTCGTCCAAAATCTGTCGGTAGGTTCCTAGTGTGAATAATCACAAGAGACTGATGTCACTGCCTTATTGGTTGTTACTGTAAACTCCGTTCAAGTTCTCCCTCCTGCAGTGCATATGTGCAGTGTATATGTCCACAGAATTTAGTAATTTTCTTATTCTCTTGATGCAGCATGTAGAGAGAATGAGAAGGGTAGAAAAGTAGTGCAAAAGGGTCAGAACCCTAACACAAGACTACAGCCTTAGACTGAACTTTTCCTTAATCAACTCTCCATAATACATTAAGAGAGGTTCTTATTTATAAGCTTAAAACCCTACTAAAAGGAAATTAGAATCTTAAACAAAGAGGAAATAAAAATAAAAACCTAAATTAAAAGACAAACTGGAAACTTAAACTAAAGGAAACAAAAATAAAATCCTAATTAAATGATAATTTAAAATAAATATAATTAGTAAGTAATTAAATAAGATTGTAAAATATCCTTCATGTTCCGCATCACTTCTCCTCCCCTCTTTTTTTTTTCCTTTTTTTTTTTGTGTCTTTTTCATTATGTTTTGGTGATTATTGATTACAAATAAAAACTGAATGCATCTTTTTGCCCTTCCTTATGGTTCTCAAGTAATGTTCCCTTCCCTAAGGTTCTCAAGTAATGTTCCCTTCTGGTACCTTTTCCTGGTTACTTGAATAATTTGGTGCATCTTATAGCTTTTGGTTTAGAATTTAAGATGAACCTGGAGTTGCTACAACAGTGCACTATATTCAAAATGCAATAACTATTAAATTTGTCCAGTCAGAGTAGCAATTAATTCTACAACCATTGCTGAATATTGTTTGTACTTGAATTTTTGCAACCCGATCAATGAGTAATGATGTTGGGATTCTTTATTTTGCTGCAGGCGACATTTTCTGCAGTGCCCTCAAGGATTGTTAGGAAAGCATTTTGAAAAGCTTATACAGTGTGATCCCCATCTTAATTTTCTAAGTCAACAAGGAGAGATAGTTGTAGGATCCCCGTATTTTGAAACGAGTATTTCTATGTTTGACAACTCAAATGAATCTGACCATGGGTTTGATTTGAATGCTGAGGAGAGGAAAGCTTTTTTTGATTTGCAGAATGCTGCATCACCCTCTGGATCTCAATCTTCCCCCCTGAAAAATGAACAAGAAGATCTGGTTGCTAGACCTCGAGAGCAATTTTCCCATGAAACACCTTCACCTAGTGCAGGTATAATCATGAGCTTATAAGTAGTTTTTTATTCCTATTTTTGAACCGTAAACTCATTCAGTGAAGGTTATTGTGTAATGGGGGTGTTTGGAAAAGTTATTGTTAATAGCTTTTAGCTTACTGCTGCTAATTTCAGCCACAAGTTACAATTTTTACCAAACACCGACAATTTCTGCTATAACTTATAATTACTTTTTCTTCTATTTCAGCTACAAAGTATAATCTTTACCAAACACTCACAACTTTTACTACAAGTTACAATCTATATGCTACTAGTTTCAACAATGCCAAACACCACTAATACTGATTATGATGAGATTGTGTTAGTTTAGTGGTCATTCGTAAGTTCATGACTTCTAATTTTTTGCTGCATCAAGAGCCTTTGGCAATTTTTTATCATGGCTTTTACTGATACCTTGCCTGTGATCAGATGAGATGATTATTGATTGACTCACAAACACCTCTAAGAATATGGCATGTCGTGTTAGATACCGTGTCGGACACAAATGCGACACGACACTCATTGAACACTTCCCAACACACGTCGGACACTATTCCGAACATGGTTTACACTAGTTGGTGAATGCCATCAATTTGATAAGAATCTAGGTTTCAATTGGTCTAACAAATTAATCCTTGAATTCAGTAATGGACAGGGATACAATTAAAAAAATCAGGAGCAGTAGAATTGAGCAAAATCAAACCAAAGTGCCTGAGCTCCACTCGTCTATGTCAATGAGTGATCTAGTAAGCCACATTGAACATCGGATCTCAGAACAGAGAACATCCAACAATCTTATTCTCTCTGCCGAAGAACAACGGGAAAGCTTGGAGATCCTGGAGGATATCAGTCGGTTCTTATTCAATGATTATCAACATACATCAGCCTCTGATGAGCAATGCATCATGTCAAGAGTCAATTCACTTTGTTGCCTTCTTCAGAAGGATCCTTTGACAGTCCAAAACTTGCAGGTTAAAGGCGACAAAAGTTCTGAATCTTTCGATGCTATGATGGACAAGAAAATTGGTGAACCGAACTCTGTTTCTCCATCAGCGGGTGAAGGCAAGGTTGGAGAGGATTTTACTGAACCTGAGGGTCAGCTCAATGATGTCTCTGGTTGCAAGCACGGTCCGGCCATGTCCAGGAAGGATTCAGTAGGGGAACTGCTGCTTAATCTTCCAAGGATAGCATCTCTACCGCGCTTCTTGTTCAACATCTCAGAAGATTTCGGTAATCAAGCAAGGTAGTGTGATCTTCCTTACCCTTACTTTGAAAACTTTGTAAAAAGCACTTGTCCGAAACGACTCCCCTTGACTGTAGATATATATAGATAGCATTTTCTGGTTGTTCACCTAGTTTTGTGAGGTATGAGGGATTCGTAGATTCATGTTAATGATGAATGCCGGCTCGTTTAGAAGTTGGTGTTTCTGGTTGTCCTTTGATCGTTGTCCTGCCTTTGAAAAACGTATTACTTAGGGTAAATGAATGTTATGTCTCCTTGATTGGCCTTAATTTATGGGAACATCTGATGATAAAATCACCCTTTTCAGAAGGATAAAATATTTCGGGCATAAAGGAAATGAACAGTTGACACAGCTCTTGTTGGATATGCTTCAAAATTTTGTTTCCCTCATGTTGTCAAAGCGAATTTTCTTTCTTTGTTC
Organism: Heliamphora exappendiculata; assembly: GCA_034768845.1. NCBI lineage: Eukaryota > Viridiplantae > Streptophyta > Magnoliopsida > Ericales > Sarraceniaceae > Heliamphora > Heliamphora exappendiculata. The sequence continues at coordinate 4,962,814 of JAOTRH010000016.1, read as the reverse complement.
CACATTAGAGCTTTCATTTAGCTAAGGATAGTGCACTTGACATCACATAAATTACTATACTATACGCTCACATTAGAACTTTCATTTAGCTAAGGATAGTGTCGGGAGAGATGAGCTAAATAGGTGGAGTGTGTTGAATAGCTTGATATGTATTGTTAGGTTCATTTCTTAACAACTTTAATTTTTGAAATAATTGGTAATTTAACATAGTATCAGAGTTTTAGTTCTATGAGGTATTAGGTTCAAGTCTAATAATGTGTTTTTCAATTATTATTGTGCACTTTGTGTGTTGGTGCACATGTTTAGTTTGCTCGTCTCTTTACGTGCGAGACATAGTTGCACGTGAAGGAGAGTGTTGAATAACTTGACATACATTGTTGAGTTTATTTTTTAATAGATTAAGTTTTTGGAATAATTAGTAATTTAACAAGGTTGCGGCCGTCGACTCCACACCAATACTTGTTATGGGACTCATTACACTTATGAATATGCACTTATTAAGGAGTGGTGAATTATGTGGTGTAAAAATGTATTATCTCTAGACCTATTCTGGAGCTTTACAGACCTTTTTGACACCTTTTACGTTGATTATTTGGGATGCTAAACAAATGGGAGGTTTGTCCTCGGTTGATTTTTTTTTGTTTTATTCGGATGAGACAGCAGCGAGCAAATCGATACAGAGCTAAGGGATGCTCAAAGACTTGGATGGTGCAGACAATCAAGACTGCCGTTTTATCGTAGAGGACGAACGATTGCCTAAAACCATAATTTATCAAAGTGAGTGGGGGAAAATCGTTTCTTATGAACAACGGATTAATTTTTCGACCTCTTTTTTGTTGTTGATACTTTTTGATATTATTTTGTTAAATCAACTACAGTGCTAACTCAATTTTCCCAACATTTCACTGAGGACGTGCTTCTTGCGTTGGATTAATGAGTTCGAACTGGATTAAAAAACCATGCAACACTAAGGGGGTGTTTGGCAAAACTGTTGTTAGTAATTTTTAATTTTTTATTATTAATTTTAGTTAGAAGTTATAAGTTTTTTTAAATACTTAAAACTTTTGTTATAATTTTTAATTTTTTTTTATTTAAATTACAAGTTATAATTTTTATTAAATAATTATAATTTTTATTACAAAATATAATCTATAAGTTATTAGTTTTAGTATTGCAAAATACCATCTATAATCATTTCAAATTTGCTTTTCAACCATTTTAAATTTTCTTTTTGGATGACTATTACTATATTTCTTAATTTCTTTACATTGGATTGAATTATTAGTTCTCCATATATACACCATTCCATTCTAAGATAATTTATCTCTTCCTTTGTTATTTCAACTTTCTTATTTATTCAACACTTAAAAACAATTATCCAACCCTTATACTATCTCATTTTAATTAAACACAATACAAATTCTTATATCATGTTTTATCTTATTTTGACCTAATTGTTATTAAAAAGAGAATAGTGAAAAGCCGTATTCAACAGGATAAGCGAGCACACTTATTTATATTAAAATAAAAAAATATTATTACAATTACGTAATCACACATAATAATAACAATAATAATAATAATAATAATAAAAAATTACAACTAACACCCTTTTAAGCTGTAGCATATATATTAATCATACACAGCTTGTTACATAAATATGAGACACGCGGATCTAGTAACGTCTTGGTAAAAATATTTGCCACTTGCTTACCAGTAGGAATAAAGCCAAATTTAACAACGCTTTTTTGATATTTTGTACGGATAAAATGGCAATCAATTTTGATATGTTTCGTTTTCTCATGAAAGACTGGGATTTGTGACAATATAAATAGTAGATGTATTATCAACCCAAAGTTTGGCCTATCCTATAAGAGGGAAGTGTAATTCTGTCAAAATCTGCTGAAATCACATAATCTCAGCAGTAGTTAGAGCCATAGCTCGGTATTCAGTCTCAGCACTAAACTTGGATACCATAGTCTGCTTTTTGCTCTTCTAGGAAACTAATTTTTCACCAATAAAGATAGAATAACCAGATATGGATTTCTGGTCAAAAGTGCAGCCAGTCTAATCAGCGTCAGAGTACCCTTCCATGCCCATATGACCACCCCTAGATCATGGGTGATAGATTCGGGTACTTCTGCTCATATGACCTACTCCACAAGTACTTTTTCATCTTATCAGTTGACCTCTGCACACAGTGGGGTGATTGTTACCAGTAGAGGAACTTTAGAGGTGAAAGGGCAGGGAGTAGCTATTCTATTTCCATTAATTACACTCTGATGACTTAAATACTCATGCTAATCCGTTTAACTTACTATCTGTGAGTCGTACTATCTAAGGGTTGTCATACATGCAGCTGGATTACTTGCAACTATGGCGGATGGAATATCGGTTGTGTTCTCAATCCGTATCTGAATGAACTGATCATATTCCTTCTGCGTCATATCTATAGTGCGCCTCTCAGTATAAGGAGGATGGGCATTATACTCGGCTACTGCATTGGTCACAGAGGATGTAGGACGCCAATGTAGTTTCTAATACGAGCTCTATAAATGTCCCTGCTCTCCACAATAGTAGCAGGATCTGGTGTCACGTCCACTTTGACCTCTACCTCGTCCTCCATCACGGCCTCTACCCCCTCGACCTCCATCACTGCGGCTGCCATCACAACCTCTACCACGAAAACCACCTCGACTGCCACCACGAAAGGCCCCTAGGGCTGCATGGTCACTATGATCAGTAGTAGGACCACGAGGCTCTTCTCTACTAATCGCTCTGCTCATCTGTTGGAAGACCTCAGATAAAGATGGAATGTCAGACTCAGCCAAAATCTGAGAGCGTGTTGAGTTAAGTTGTTGGTTAACTCCAGCTAGGAAGCAAACGACCAAAAATTGGATCCTCTGTTTTCTAAAAACCTCGTATCGGTTGGTAAAAGGGACTAACCGATCATACTTATCTGCTAATACCTTGAACTCTACGAAATATTCCGAAAAGAGCAGTCTCCCTGTTGAAGCCGAAAAATACTCCGCATCACATCATATAACCTGGACAAGTCATTAGTCGAGGCAAATATCTCCTTGAGTATGGTCCACACCTCTCGAACAGTCGTTGTATTAGCCACCAGAATCTCAACGGAGGACTCCATTGAATTCAACATCTTACTCAGTAATCGTGCGTCATCTCGCTTCTATCTCTTATACTCATCAAATCCCTTATCCGAAGGATCTTCGAACAAGTGGTCTTCTTTTTTCATACCTTCAACTATCGGTAATACATTTTTCTTTCATAACACATATGTTTGTAGTCCAGTCAACTTCGAATCCATTAATCGTGCGGATGATGAAAACACATCCGTGATTTCTCTTTATTTATCAGTTTTCATTGGAGAATCCTCAACTCTTGTTGAATTTTTCGTCGACATCTCAATATCTCAATGGAAAATCTCAAGGAATTATGCGCAATCACACCAACAAGCAATAGAACTAAATCACACCTTCAATTACTCATATCTGGACCGCTAAACACACATTCAATACATCTCCATAAAACAAATACTGCCGGGGCCCCTAGACCCTCAAACCAACAGTTAGGGTTTTGTCTTTGGGCTGTCAGAACAAGTAGATGCAGAAACAAAGAGTTGGATAGGTCTTACACCAATCTGCTAGCAAGGAGGGAGGTACCGAGATAAGCTAGGGTGTCCAAAGTTGCAGTCGGCTGGACTGGAGAAGTGGAGAAGGGTAGTCAGCACTGGTATAAAGGAGAGAAGTGGATTTCGACGCTGAAAAGAAGAAGAGTAGTCGCTGGCGCTGGAGGGAGGCAGGCGAAGGCTGTCGGCACTGTTGAAGGCCTGAGATGGCACTGTTGGTGCTGGTGAAGGGCTTAGGGAGGCTGTCAGCACTGTTGGAGGCCTGAGAAGGCTCTATTGGTGCTGGTGAAAGGTTGTCAACACTCATGCAGGCGAAGGGGAGGTTCGTCATGTAATAACCCGTACCATGATAGTTAATAAAAATATGACACGTGTCACTCCTTAGAATAATATATTATGTAATAGTTCGTAGAAAATTTGTAAAAATAAAATTTCTGACAAATAATAATATAGTGATAAGAATTTTAAATATTTCTAG
>JAOTRH010000016.1:4944248-4958587 GCA_034768845.1 Heliamphora exappendiculata | reverse complement strand
CACCCAACTATTTTGTGTTTCAAATTGTGCCAGCTTATGTTTCTATGATAATTAAGAACTTCATGATTGGATTGCGATATCCACCTCCTCTGAGAAAAAAAAATGGGAAGAAAACATCTCCTTCACTGGTTGGTATAAAAATTTTCTGTTCCACATGGAGTTTCATCAACTCGTGTTTCTTATGCTGGTTTTGACAATTATAACTATTGTTACCTAATGCTGAAGGGAGTCCTGACTTGAGCTACTTGTCAAAGTGTTTGGTTTGTGAGAACTGGTATTTTGTCTTGATCTCTTTAAAATTTACTCCTTTGCTCCACTTTTAACTAATAAAAAAACATCAATTGTGAAATTAAGTCAAGTGGGTTTTTGTTTCTTTCTTCTTTCCTTCCCCCTTTTGACGACCCCCTGAAGAGGTAAGTCTATTAACAGTGTTATAAAACCACCTTTCAATTAGATTCAACTGTATTTGCTGTAACTCACCAGTCTTTGAATTCAGTAATGGATGCACATGCTATTGAAGAAATCAGGGGCAGCAGATTTGAGGAGCTCAAGGGGCTTATTAATCAAGATCTAGCCAAAGTGCCCGGGCTTCACTCCTCAATGTCGATGAGCGATCTAGTGAGCCATTTCGAACACCGGATCTCAGAGCAGATGATGACATCCAACAATATTATCCTTTCTGCTGAAGAGCTACATAGCTTGGAGATGCTGGAGGAGCTTACAAGGTGCTTGTTCACTGATTCTCAGCATGCAACAACCGCTGATGAGCAACACATCATGACCCGAGTCAATTCCCTTTGCTGCCTTCTTCAGAAGGATCCTACAATTGTCCAAAACTTGCAAGTTAAAGGCAGTAACAGTTCTAACGTTGTGGTCGACAAGAAACAGGGTGATCTGAACTCTCTCTCTTCATCAAGCAAGGTTGTGGAGGATTTTCTTACACCTGATGGGGAACCCAACTCGGGTTTCAAGCAGGCTCCAGCCATGTCCAGGAAGGACTCTGTCGGGGAGCTTCTGCTTAATCTTCCAAGGATAGCATCTCTACCACAGTTCTTGTTCAACATCTAGATAGTGATCCTCCTTCCCCTTACGAAGTATGTGAAGAACACACCTCTGAAAGTCTCTCTCTCCTAGATTGTAAATATAGGGTAGCATTTGCAGGTTATTGTAGAAGTTTTGTAGAGTTGGGGGTTCGGAGATTCATATTGATGAAGAATCCTAACATTTTTTTTTCTTTTGGAAGCTGATCTTTCTGGTTTTCGTTCAAATATAGTCCTTAGTATATTACTACTTGTGGTAACTACAAGTATCCTTTTGTGGCCCCTTTTTAGCTTTCCATGCTCTGATCTCGTTGAGTTTGAAAGGGAGAATGACTTTTGCAGGTTGAATTGGTACAATTATAACTTGCTAGGTGATTTTTGCTGCAGAATGTTTCAGAGATGGAGAACGAAGCATTTTGTTCTGAAGCCTTATATTGTAAAATCATACTTTCAAATCCAAACAACCCATCAGAAATTGATTGCTACATCTTCTGGATTGGAGTCATGCACTCCTGTACCTAGTTATATGTGTGCGCACATATAAATATAATTTATTGATGTATGTGGGTACACAGGAGAAAAAATTAGGTTCAAAAAGCAAAACCAACCCCTCCCCATTTCTTATGGGAAGCAGAAAAAACCCAGGAATGGGAACAGGAACAGGAAGGGGAAGGGGAAGGGGAAGGAGAAGGAAAAAGCAGGGGCAAAACAGCAATGAGAAAATTGTCATCCGGGCAATAAAAGAAAAGAGAACGATTAATGTTTAATACATGAATGTTGTGTTATGGTAATTACTTGATTACAAGCAACTAGCGAGAGACTGAAAGGTGGCAATCGCGTGTATAATAATTTATACGCTTTCACTTTCCAAACAAAATAACCAATAAAAGAATAAGAAAGAAACTAATACATAAGCAAAGCTACAGTCGAATCAAGCTTCATCACCACCTTCGTCCCCTGTTGCTTCGTTCTCCTGTAACATGTTCATCAGCATATTTGTTTGGTTTTGCAGCATCGCATTTTGTCTCTCTACATCGCCACGTTTGCTTCGTTCTTCCAGGCGCTGGAGTTGCAAGTGTTCTAGGCATCGGGCATCCTCCTCCAACTGCTCATTTAGGCCATCAATCTCCCTGTCCTGCAAGCCTAATCAGTTAATAGTTTGGTATAAGGACGGACTATGCGCCCTTTCTCCCTTTTGCCCTCCTCCTCTCCTCCTATATTGTCACAAGTAGATTGTTAATCTAATAACTTGGAAGGTTTAAGCTTTTAAGTCATTTTATTAAACTTTTTATTCAAGTTATTATACCAACAACTTACTTGGCTCATTACAATAATATTTGAGGCAACTATGATTCCGTAAAGAGGTCCACAACAATGTAGACAAAAGAGTAGAAGCTCAGAAAAAAGGTAGAGATTCTAAAATTATATATCTTGTGCATACTAATAGGCTGCTATAAAGAACTTGACCGTGCGATGAGAACGTTGCAACATCTTTGAGTGAGCAAGAAATATGTTCCGGCAAAAAACGAAAAACAACAATCGAAAAAGAATACAATCACAAACATAAGATACGATTTTTGTAGTTCACCAAACACTAGCACTACGTCCACGGAATTGCAACAACTTTCACTATAATAAGAGGCGATATAAAATTACTTAGTGTTAAAAAAACCTTAACAGAAACAACAAATATATAAACCCACAATCGGGTCAGAAACCAAAAAAACAGATCAAAAATATTTCCCATAGACTAAGCCTCGCATAACCATTTTAAATTGTAATACATATAGAATGGGTCAAGTCAATGGTGAATCCTCTAAAAACAATCAGACTACACACGCCTAATAGAATACTCCGACCTACTTAAGCCATATAGGACTTATACTTTATCATGTAATAAAAATTTTGATATTCTATTCTACATCTGTAAAAGATTAAAAAAAATAGATCTAGTATATATAAAGAAACTTGTGAACTACTAATAAGTTGTGCTTACGCTTCCAGATGACATTGTCAGATTTCTTATTCAAGTTATTGAGCCAATAATCTAATTAGATCATTACAGTCCCCTAGCCCCTCCCCCCTCTCTATTTCCCACACACACATCCATACCACACAAAAACATGATAGAGAGCAGGGAAATAATACGTAACGGAACTTTAGATCTTTGATACGAATCGGATGATATATGATTGTATCACTAACCGATACCTATGCTATTTATAACTTTGTTAAAGAAACAAGGTGACTCAAAAAAGCACCTTTCTGTTCATTTCGTGCACGGCAATCCTCCGCATGCTCTCAACAATATCCACGTTTACGAGCTTTCACTTCTTTCCGATTAGCCAGCCTCGTGGATAACTTGCATAGTCAAAATCTGGTGGTGGGTGTAAGCTCTCAGCCGAAGGTCATTTACTATTTATATTGTTAATGGGCTCCAGTGGTTCAAATAGGGCCTTCCTTCGCTCGGAAAGAATAGCAGCCATTGCTGAATCCTGCTTCTCCTCTTTAGTTGGAGATTTTACCTTTGCTTCACGTGAATCCTGCTGCTTCTCTTCGACGGGAGATTCTTCATGTTTTTCAGGCGTTTCATCTGTGGTATAATCAGTTGTCTTGCTGGCATTCCGAATACTAGCTGCCAGGATAGGGCACCATTTTAGTTTTAACAGAAGCAGGAAATCTTAATCAACAGTTATCAAACTTGTCAGTTTATGAAGCATGAATACTTCAAAATAGACTGAGATATCCAATACGCCGAATAAGTATTCAATTTTAGTATTATCTTTTTGAATTTTGAATACGGTTCAGATACGTGGGGATACGGAAAAAATACAGCGGGAATACGTGATAAAATTGTGATTTATTCTTCCTTGTTAGTTGCTTCAACATTCCATCATAATGTTCTGATTTCCTGTCATATATGGAAAGCTCAATTGTAATAACGAAATGAATTTAATCCAACGTTTGGTGTTATTTATAAATAATAAAACACTAAAAATCAATAAAATGATATTTTTTACAAGTGTATCTTATCTGTATCTTACTTTTAAAAAATTTATCGTAACATCGTATCTATATAGTATCGTATATGTATACGTGCTTCCTAGTTAACAGTTGTAGTTATTAACCTTGTTATGATGGAACAAATAAAGCGAAAATAAGCAACAAATCAATCGCACACAATATACAAATAATTTACGTGGTTTGGCTTGTAAGCTAACGTCTACGGGCGAAGGACGACAGAAGAATCACTATGAAGAAAGCGAATACAAAGAGCCGATAATATCTGTAACTCTTATACATAATAAACCCTTGAGACCACGTATAAGAAATCCTAAAATGGACTGGGTCAGAAAATACTAATATAATAAAATGGATACGGCTTCTGAACAGGCTATAGAGTAATACGGGTTGGATTCAAGGCACCGAAGAGGCAAACATAACAACCTTAAACCTCAGATTTATCAGAAGCGCAAATCTAACCATTATTTCATCCTTAACAACTTACAGAAAAGCAATTGTCTTACCACGACAGGTAGCTGCCCAAAATCTAGTTTGAAATGTTCTTCAAAGAATCTCAATTGATTGGTTTTGGTTCTCCAGTAAACTGGGATGAAAACTATGAAAATAGACGTCTTGGTAGAAACAAGTGAATTGTCAAGTTAACATAATGAACTCACGGATTACAGAAAATTAAGCTCAAAGAAAACAAAGTGGCATTGATATCAGAAACTAGAATATTCTATTCAGTCTTTGAAAGGAGCATAAGTATTCCGCATGCGACAGTATGCATTGTGTACACTCAATTAGATTCTTTTAATGGGTTGTAAAAAGATAGCAACAGTGTCCTAATTCCTGTCATGGACTCATTTAAAAGAATGGGAAAATACCTTTGTGTATGTGTATTTGCAGTGTGCACTACCAAATTGCCGAATGCTTAAATCCACTTTTCAATATAACTTTAACCAACACTCTAGAGTAAATAAATGTTAAAGAGCAAGAACATACTGAGAAACCAATTCAATCATAACCTCCACCACCATGTCATACAACAAAAACAACAAAACAACATGTATAGAATTGATAAAATCGGTATATATATATATATATATATATATATATAAAGTGAATAGATATAAACATACATATAAAAATTCACTTTTAATAAAACCCTAACGCTAAAACAAACATGGTAAGTAAACATTTTCTATTATGTTTCTTTGCTCAATGGATACAAAACACCCATGCTTTGTCGCCTGGTGCAACGGCTCCTGGTGCAACAACGAACATATAAATTGGTTGATATCTTTATTTATTTACTTAGCGTGCATTTGATCTAGTTTTTTTGTACATTTTTTTAACATAAGTCCAAATGAGTGTACTTTTTAAATTCCCTCGTGAGAAGAGAAATCAAAAAAGTAAAAGGCTAAATTTTTTTTAAAAAAAGTTTAGATAAGACGAAAAAGCCATTTAATAGGCTTTTTAACTTTTGTGACTTTTTTCGCCTTTATTGAAAAAATTTCAACTTTAACCCGAACCGGCATACTTTTTAGATTTATCTCGTCTAGGAACCGGAAACGTAAAAAATTTGAACCAAAAATTGCACCAACAGTACTTTTCAACCCTGAGGTCGAGTATTAGTTGCTGAAGTATCCTTTTCCAATCCTAAAAGATGAACAATATGACAATGATGAAATTATACGACTCTAAATCTAAGTATAATGCATTACCCATGATGTAAGAATTAAGACTTATGCTTTACTGTAATTAAAATGCATGAACATGTGTAAAACAATTTGGACAACTCTTACTTCATGAATTTTCCTGACAACTTACGCTCATTCAATGGTAATGAGGTTATTTACGCATAACATAGACACTAAAGAGTACAAGTACAACATACTAAGCTTTTAGATCTTTCCAAAGTAGGGAAGTATTTTTTAAAAATTCAAAAATTGAATGCTGCACAAAAATTCTGCTCTGTTGTTCGCTGACAACAACTTGGTTTAGGATTTTTCGAAAGTTCAGTTCTTAGATTTTGCTTATGAAACTTTTAAACAATATAATAGACTTATAAAAGTATCTCCAGTAAAAATATCATAAAATTCAGAAATCGGAACTGTTTTAAAAACATTCATTAAAGTCAAGTCAGTCTGAAAGCAAGGTTACGAAATCAGATTTAGGTCAAATTTGAACTGGTCTTTATTTTCTGGAAGAGTATTATATTACAAGGCCTATACCATTAGAAAGATATACGAGCCCCGGTTCTAACAAAAAAGAAGGGTGCGCATTTTGAAATTCTCTCCTTATGAGATATGGTAACTTTCCCACTTGTCAGTGCTGCCTGCACCTACTCAGGTTGAACAAAAGTATGCTCAAGCATGGGTTTCTTCTTCTAAATTCGCTTCAAATCAAATTAACCCAACTCTAACCATTATTAAACATGTAAAACAGGTTCTAAATCATTTCAAGATAGTTTTTTTTTCTTTCTCAATAACCAAATCAACCTCCGAAAAACTCAACCAAAACAATAATATTTCAATATGCTATAAAATCAAGAATATGCTTTCTTAATGACCTAAAAATTCAAGACACAATTACTATATGGTATTCTGCACCTTAAAGAGAAGAAATTAGGTTAGGAGTGATGATTTTGGCTCTATGAGAAGTTTACTTCTAATTCCTAGTGTTTTCTCATTTCTTCTCTTACTTTTCTTCCTTTTGTCTTCACTTGCCCTTACTCCAAATAGAAATTCCAGCGCAAGAAGCTATCTATCTCTACCTCTTCATCTTTTCTTATGACACTTGTCTCACCAAAAAAAATACCACCTAAGCATGAGGTGTCAAATACCCCTTGTGAGGCGTGTGCTTCATCAAAGGATATCTTAATCATATTAATTAACTCCATAAAAATCCAAAACTTTGGCAAATAACTCCTTTTGAAAAATAGCACTTAAACCCACATTGAAATAAGCTTGTGCAATTGACTCTTTAAATCGCACAATGCATGCCAATGCATGAAATGCATGAAGCGGATTCCACAAATAATCTCCCCTCTTGATATTGGCCATTCATGTGGTAGACGTATCACTTGCTTACCCTCTTTCATTCTCAATGTTGGTTATCTAAGGTTTAAAATAATATCAGCTGTGGTTTCTTCAATGTAATCTGGTAACTTAAATTATACCATGGTACTTGAGGTCCTTAGGGAGCTAAGGAGCTAGTTGCCACATAATGAACATGTAGTTAAATTCACCCACCCATGGGTAGCCCAATCCCCTCGGGATCAAACCATGATTTAAATGGGAGGCTTCGGCGGTGGGTTGTTGTGCTAATCTAACTTGGGATTAGTCGAGGTGCATGCAAGCTGTCCCGTGCACATGGTTATCAAAAAAAATGTATTTATATTCTTTTAATAATTGTACTTAAATGATTCTGTACCCTTGTGTGAGTAAATAAATGAACTGATATGTAAATGAGATATTTTAAGCTTGGAAATCTGCTGTTCTCGCTTAATACTCTCCAAGCTTTATGCTCAACATATTGTTAAAGCTAGATTCTTTATTATATATTCTGCATGGATTTATGTTTGGCTAATGAAACCCATGGATTTCCCAAAACCTCACCTAGGATAACTGGAAACTGAAAATATTTCTAGCTCTAAATTACAGCAGCCATCTGAAGAGACAGTAGTGTTAAGATGCAGGAAAATGTACTTTGCTGACTTGTTTAGAATCTTTTCTGCATCTTTCTTTGCAGGACAATTCCCTTTGCTTGGAACCTGATAACAGCTGGTTACATTGAACCGTCGGTACACGGGGTATGTGTTTGCTGTAAAATGCATCTGCCTATTAACCCTTTCTTTTTATTATTTGCAAATGGTCTTGTTGCATTTAATATTCTTCCCCAAACAGTGCTGACAGTTGCATTGTTTTCCAGGTGGTCATTAGCACAATTGGTCTCCTTTTCATTGGGAAGCTGCTTGAACCCATTTGGGGTTCTAGGGAGTTCTTGAAGTTTATCTTTTTAGTCAACTTCTTGACTTCTCTATGTGTTTTCATTACGGCTATGTCCTTGTACTACGTAACAAGGCAGGAAAATTACCTGTAAGTTATATGGATACTTATTCTTGCTCTTTTTTATTGTTAATCGTTTCTTGCCTGAATTGTTGTCTTTCCTGTTTCTATAGTTGCATTGGGAAAGTAAAAACCCTTCTCTCTCTCTCTCTCTCTCTCTCTCTCTCATGATCTAGGACTGGGAAACAGTAAAGGTAATTGAAAATAGAAATGTCTCGAAGATCTACATTTGTGTGCTACGCTACTCATCCATCCCACAACTCACCTTATCTTCAGCAATCTATTTTTTATTTTCCCTCCTTTGTGAAAACAGGCCATTTGCTTCCCCTTTTATGATCATTTTCCATTGTATCAGGTCAATTCTTATTTTCTGAGTGTTCTTTTGGTAGTTACATGCCCATTTCCGGCTTCCATGGGGTCCTCTCAGGATTCTTGGTGGGCATTAAGCAAATCATACCTGATCAAGAACTGTCTTTGTTGAGGATAAAAGCAAAGGTATGAGTGTTATTACAGAGATTATTGGGTTTGATTGCATCTTCAAAAACCATTTTGTGTGAAATTTGGTGAGTTGAAGATATCCCCTGACAACCCCCTCTCTTTGGCATTGTTTCTGGCTCTATGCAGTGGCTGCCTTCTCTCACACTGCTGGTGTCAATTGTGATGAGCTTCTTTACAGCAGATCCAGCAACATATCTTCCTACATTGATATTTGGCACATATATGAGCTGGATTTACCTAAGATATCTACAGAAGAAACCAGAAACAAAACTTAGGGGTGATCCAAGTGATGAATTTTCATTTTCCACGTTCTTCCCTGAATTTTTAAGGTAGTTTAGTGTCCTCTCACCCCTGCTTATCAAAAAAAAAAAAAGCTTGCAAAGTGACACTTTGCAGGTACTGTCATATTATTCTAAATGCTGGGTTGCATGCAGACCAGTAATTGATCCCATTGCTTCAATATTTGATCGGATGCTATGTGGAAGATCTAATGCAACGAATGAGACGAGAGGTTATACATTGGGTGGTGCCCCATTGCCTGGTTCTGGTCCCATTGAGGCTTCTAGGAGGAGGTAATGAATCCTATTGTTGCACTGTCATATTAAACAATTGCATGTGGCCATGGTGCAGAAATTAGTAATTTGGGGGCAAATATGCTCCAAAGTTGCAACAACCGTTGATTATCTAAAGCATTTTATAGCTGCAAATCACCAACTCTTCAAATGACCCTGCCCAGATGGAAATCTTGAATGAATTTGATGGCGGCCAAGAAAATTTTCTCCATTTTGAAAATGGCATGCATCCAATTCATATTTGTCAATTTCATATTGCATGCGTGAAAAGGGGAATAAAAATGCTGCAGTAACAGGATTGATTTTTTGTTGTACCCTTTTGTTTCAAATTTTTGTTTTTTATCTTGAATATACCCCTTTTCCTGTTTGTTTTTTCCCTTCACAAGTGGGTGCAGTTAATTTACGTGTTCTGTTCAGTTCTAATGTCAAAAATTGTCCTTTTCAATAAAACTAGACGACCAACCTAGGGCTCATTTACACCTTGTGTTTCAACACGAGAAGACAAACCGACTCCGACAATGTAGTTGATGGTAAGACATGGTGTGATCACACCACGTTGGGACTCATCGGCAAAGAGTGATGATAAGTGTGTAGCTGATGTTATTTTGAAATATTTAAATTGAAAATGTGAGACCTATATCCTTGCAGAAGAAAACCACTGAAAAAAGTAACTGCCCATATTGTGTTCTCAAAAGAAAATTTCAAACAAAGTCCTAAGATTAAGGCAAAAGATTATGTCAATAACCCATTTAGATGGGACATGAGGTTGCTCTACTAAGACGCCATTACACGACTTCATTTTCAACATATTTCAGAAAAATGTTTATAATGAAAGGTTTTCTTTCTCTTTTTTTCCCTATGAGCCAAAAGTTGGGGCGTAGGCACTCTCATAAAGTAAACAATAATTTTGTGTATATCTTCGTTTGAGGATATTGGGACGACACTATTGTTTGTGAATACTGCCTTACTGAAATGCAGAGAAAGGGGTGCTCGAGCACTGGAAGAAAGACTAACCGCCGAGATGTTAGCTACTGGAGGGAGGGCCGAAGAGTTGAAAAAAGATGCCATGGAGAATGTTTGAATTCCTCGATGCCATATAGTACTGCACAGCCTCTCAAGAAGTTACAGGCACAACATTTCTCTTGGATGTCTGGATTAGAAATCTTGTCTGGAAGGAGAAATTTTCTTCTCTTTTGTCCATATTGCGTCCCATGTCAGGATGAAGAAATATAAGGATTTATAAAAACGCCCATGGAAGTCTGGAATCTGGAGGTCAGTATTGTTCACATGTTTGTTGCCTTTGGATTATGATCCTCTCGGTACAAAATATTCCTGTTTCGGTGTTTGGCACTGTGATTTGTCTAAGTCTAGGTAGCACTGTGATTTGTCTAAGTCTAGGTCTTGTTCATGATATATATGTAAAAGTTCAACAGAAATCTTCCAAGTATCCTTAGAGGAACCAGGGATACAGTTTCCCTTCATATATATATATATATTTGTTTATTTAGTTACCTTGTTATTTTCTTTCATTTTTTGTTTCTTTAAAATCAAACAAGAAAAATAACTTTTTCTTCTCATTGTTCTTTCTTTTCTTTGCAAAACCAAAACCAAGTAAAATTCCCATTTTTAGAAATTATGTCTCACTCGCTTTCATTCCTTTCTCTTTTCCTTCCCTAGTTCCCTGGCCTATGGGTTTTGGAAAAATTATTGACTACTCCCACAGTATCACGGTAGTGAGCAAATGAAAAACATTGATTCAAGTTAAATAAATTATCTTTTGCTGCCACCTAACCCCCAATAAGGGTGGGTCACGATTGACTACTTCCACAGTATCACGTGTTAGTATTTACGCGGTATAATATAATAGCACGGTACAATGATTCATCTTAAATAAATTATCTTTTGCTGTCATCTGCCCAATAAGGGTGAGGTGAGTCACGATTCTGGAACTACTTTCTCCTATGTTATTTAGATGGAAGTGTATCCACTTGAAGTACATTTTCTTACCTTATTTTTTCGTGCCAAATAGACAATGAAACGCCATCTTAAAGACACATTTATGCTACTATAATTTTTTCGTGCATAAAAGACAAACTGGTCTTGTTTGGACTCTCTACAAAATTAGCCTTTGTTGGTTAAAGGTCAACTTTTAAATTGTACTGTATAATGTAATTTAAAAAAATCTATTCATAGCCCAAATAATTTTTGCTTTAAAATATCTAATGTTATTTTAGCACCTATTTGGCTATTTCAGGTGTTTAAACAGTTTGGTTTTTAAGAGGTCTAATTTTTTTTTTTTTTAAATAAAGATAAAAAGTTAGGTTATTTGCGATTATTTTTTGCAGTAATATTTTTGTTTTTTATTATTTTTTGCTTTTTATTAAATTATTTAAAATGCTCTTATTTTTTGTTTTAAAGTTATAGTGTTTAGAATATTGGTACGATGTTAACTTTTTTTAATTGGTGGTAATATAGTCATTTAATTTTAAAAAATAGTATGTTTGTAATGTATATAAGTAATTTTTTTTTTTTGGAAAAAAGGGTAAAAAGATTAGTGACTTTTTAGTAAAGCTTTAATAATTAGTTTTTTTTTTTGAAGTCAGCTTTTAAGAGAGCCCAAGCAGGGCATTAGAAAGGAAGAAATAAGTCTTTCCGAAGAGGATAAACCATTAAGTTGGATTTTCCAGGGAACCAAACAGGCTGGTACTGGTAGGTACTAGGTAGGTACGTCCGAACGCAAAGGAATACCAAAATGGAATAAAGTAATTGTAGCACGTTGGAGCTATCCGTTTGCGTACAGCAACCAAAAAAGACGTACCTTTTTATTATTGCCTTTTGTCTCTTTGAACTCCTTTTGGGGTTTTCCCACAATTCCACGTTTCTTTCTCACTTTCCCCCCCGTTTAATAGCTTACAAATTATAATTTATAATAAAATTTATAAATTTGGTAAATATATTAATTTAGAATTTAAATAAAAAAATTATAATTTATAACAAATATTGTGAATGTTTGATAATAATATTAGTCATAAAATAAAATAAAAATAATTATAATTTATAGTGAAAGTTATAAGTGTTTTAAGAAAAATTATAATTTATTATAAATAACAAAAAATTAAAAGTTGATAGGAGAAGCTTTGTCAAACACTCTAAATAATTTAGGATAATATTTTTAATAAATAAAAATATTTAATACATATTAACTAAATCATTCTTTGTTTAGATTGGCCACTGGACAAAGCAATTTCTTTAGGTCCCAGATTTTTAATAAAATTTTATTTTGAAATTTATATGTTGGGTTTTCTTATGAATAACTTTTATGTTTAATTTATTCTTATCCTTTGTTTAATTTGCGGAAAAATGAATAGATTAACAAATTTATCCGCTGAACAGAATGTGCTAGATAAGCTTGGTTATGTAATTTTGATTAATAATTTTTTTACAAAAAGTGCGCGAAGGGTATTCTTTAAGTGATATTTTGATATTATTAATTCAACTATTTTTTATTTTGGTATTGTAACTTTTTATTGTATTTAGAGTTATTTTGATTGTAAGTTAAATATTATTGAAATGTAAACAAACTATACAAAAAATTTACCATTGTGAACTTTTATAATGATTTTTGGTTTTTTTTTTAAAATTGACTGTATAAAGATTATAGGGTTTTTTTTTACCGCGCACTTGAGTTCCAAATAAAACTTAAGATTAGCTTTGCTTTTTTTTTTTTTACCTACTCAAAAAAAATTAAGTCATTATTATTTTGTGAGAATAATTTTTGGCTATATCATTAAATAAAAATGATGTTCCAACATTTTCCATAAAGATTAAAGTAAAGATTCTTTGTGACACCTAAGTCAAAAAAGAAGTTTAACATTGATTATTGATAAACCTAAATTACTTATCAATATGCCTAAAATGTTAAAATTGTATGCTTAATTTTGATGTCCTATGTTTATTTTGACGTAAAATATTTTATTTATTTTTTTATTTAGTTAATAATATTTATGTAAAATATTTTTTTAGTAAAATATTTTACCTTATTAGATCAAATTTAACTTACAAAAAATTAAATCGTAAGTTAATTTTAGAATGTATATTCGGAACCTTCACTAAATTCTTGTCGCATTTGGTCATGCTCATAATAAATAAAAATGAGAAAATAAGAGATAGATCCTTTCCACATAAATTTTTTAAAAATTCTTTTGAAATTCTTTACCCGAATTCTTTCCACCTTAGTCACTCTCATATCTCATTCTCATTTTTTAAATTTTAACTAAACACGATAAAGTACAAGTAAAAAAATAATTTTTACAAAATTACTTTACATGCAAAATATTTTTCGTAGTAAAATATTTTTCATCGAATCAAACGAAACTTAAATGAAATTTCTTTCATCAACCTTTTTATTTACTTTTGGTTAGTTTTTTTAAAAATTATGTTTCTAGGATTCTTCTCATTACATAAAACAGAAAAATAAAGTTGTTTCACCAAATCATGAAAAAAAATATCTAAAAAATGAGTTTCAAAAAAGGGAAAAAAAAATAAAAGAAGCCTACAAAATATTGGATCATAGGTAAAAAATCATTGATATTTATGCAAAGTATCTATCTATACATACATACATACATACATACATACATACATATATAATTAATTAGTTTAAATTAATTATACTTAAATTCATGTTAAAATATCTATTTTTTTACTAATTAAAACATTGCCTTAAGAGATGTTTAATTATTTCAAATTAGGAAACATATACTTTATATGAATTTATTTTCTTTTAAAAACACATGCCTTAGAATATACCAGCGATTTGCCTTAAAAGAATAATTGATTATCTCAACTTAAAAAGAAATTCAAATGTCATTGTGTGATTCAAAACTTATTTTCTTAGTTAAAATTAAGGATAAATTACACTGACCTCCCACGAGGTTTCTGACAAAAACAGAAACCCCCATGTAATTTAAAAAATTGCACTAACACCAACTCAGATTTGATTTTAACATCAGAGAAATCCCAACTGTTACAATTTCAGTTCAATTTAACGAAAACTACCGTCCTACCCCAAAACCACCGTCTACTTCAAAACCATCAGCCCCCCTCCTCCAAAACCACTACCCCCTCCCCCAAAACTACTACCCCCAAATCAC
>JAOTRH010000016.1:4898077-4944148 GCA_034768845.1 Heliamphora exappendiculata | reverse complement strand
ACTAAAATGGCAAAAATCAGAGTTTGGTGAAATCAGCTTAATCAAGCTGCTATATACAAAAGACTGTGAGATGATAAGAGAGAGAATGTATTTTGAAACATGTGAGCTTCGGACTGTAAGATTTAAACCTGAATTAATCTCGGTCACGGTTTTCACAATGGGTGAGAGGAGAGAAAACACATTTTAAAAAATGTGATCTTTTGACATCAGGATCTAAATTTCAATTAATCTTGACACTTCTTTTCAAAATGTGTCAGAGGAGAGAAAAGATACTTCGAAAATGATGAGTTGTTTTATTATATAGATGTATGTATCTATGTGTGTATGTAGTAGGTATATGAAGAGAGATGTATGGTTTTGCTTCCACCAGGAATTGATGCTCCTCCCATATAATACTTTTCATTGTTAGGTGCACACAGAGAGAAACAGTTACAAGCCTTGATGAATCATTGTGTGTGTGAATACAAAGTAGGCATGGCAGGTAAAGAGTTCATTCATTATCAATTTGATGATAACAGTGCATCACTGAAACCAAAATAAATTGAAAAAATGTCTTTCGTAGATTATTTTCAACCAATGTTTCAGAACCCGAATTGGTAGTCACGGTCCGGTGGTTGAATCAAATTGGCCCATCTCTAGACTCTAGTTCTTTCCAACGTTCCACAACACAGGTTTTAAAAATTGTTAGTCGAAATTTATTTCACAAGTAGCATTTATTTCAAGACCTATTGTATCACCAACAAAAATGTATAGCAAATCAGATCTACCCATAATACAGATAGTCACACACTACTTGCAATCCGAAATGAATTGAAGAAAACATAAGATGAAACAGGAGGTGAAGGAAAATGAACAAGCACATCCACTAAAATGGCAAAAATCAGAGTTTGGTGAAATCAGCTTAATCAAGCTGCTATATACAAAAGACTGTGAGATGATAACTTCGAAAAATCCATCAAATTACATGAGATTGGGCCAAATGTCAGGGCTGGCACAACCGAATTGGTTGATAATATTTTCTTAACCAAACCAAACCAAAAAAGAAAAGAAAAAAAAACCCACAAAAAAAAAGAAGAAGAAACAAGATCGACAAGAAATGCACACAAAACATTAATGTTGATATAGGTGATATAAAATAAAAAAAAAATGGCTTAGATAAAGGAGGAAAGGCCAACTAAAAATAAAGAAAAGATACAATAACTAGGAAAATTTTCGTGTGCACATAAGCAAAACAAAACTGGACACATCCCTTTTACATGGTGGATTACACATTTTAGTGGGATCCACCTTATACATAGAAGGGGTGTGTTTGATTTTGTGCCTTTATATATCTGTGCATGTATTAGAACTGAATAATTATGCATGAATCAATTGGTGAACCAGCCAAATCAAATATAGGAGTGACGTGTAAGCAATTTCGTACCCAAGTATTGATACTGTTTTACGTCTCCTTAACCCCACACACGCACACACACAGAGAATTTTACTTCCAACTTGACGAGAATCGAGAGAGAGAAAGTTATGGAATTCAAAATCAAAGAATTCACAGACATGGATGAGTCGGTGGACAACGATGCACGCCGTGGAATTGAGCTTCAAGTATGTAAAACTAAACTTTACCTCCGAATTTAAAAGCTTTAACTTTCAAGAGAGAGATCTAACTACGTACAAAGAAATTAACCAATTTTTCAATAATTTGTTGACGGCTATTGTTCAAAACCATCTAATTTCGCCAACATTGACACAATTCCAGATAGAGAGAAAACAAATAGTGGTGAAGAGTGAAGAGTAGTAGGTACCTAATCTCTTGCGAGACTTCCAGAAAACCGGAGTGGAAGACATGGGAGAGAAGCCATCCAAAGTCCCCTCCGTCATCTTCTTCGTTGATGAAGGAAGGATCGATCAAAGCTCCACACACCCCACACCCCGCCTAACTACAAATTGAACTCAGTATCGATCTGCCATGGATTCCTGTTCGAGAGAGAGAGAGAGAGAGAGAGAGAGAGGAATTTCTTGCGTTTTAATTTTCAGTAAGTCTACGTTAACAGATCACAATACTTATTTCGACTGCCAAATCATTAGGTGAGTTTCACAGCTGAATTTATTTGTTTGTCAGTGCAACAGATACTGATCTGTTTGAGTGTCAAAATTTATCTGTTTGACTGCCAAAAGTTTGAAGGAGAATTTTTTACGTGAAAAGTATTTTTTAATTTTTGAATATATTTTTATAATTAAATTTATTTATTATATAAAATTTATTGAGATTTTTTGTTTGTAAAAAAATTAGATTGATTTGATAACTGTAATTAAGTGATTGAGTAATATTTATTTTTAAAAAAAATTTAAATTATAATTTTTATTTATATTATTTATAAAAGAGTATTATGCAATTATTTAGCTATAGGTATCGGTCAACTTAAATTTTTATATGAATAATAAATTTATTGAATTTTAGATAATAAATAGATTTAATTATAAAAAAATATTTAAAAATTAAATTAAAAATATAAATAAAATTTAACTCCTTCCAAATGAGCTAGTTGAAAATATAAAATATCAGATGCTAGCTTATTCATAAAAAAAAACACTAAAACGATAGATATCGGTAAAAAGCACCCTGAAAAATATACCTATCTGAAAATTGTTTTTTTAATTTTATAATATATTTTTATAATTAAATTTATTTATTAGGTAGAACTCGTCGAGTTTTTTATTTATAAAAACAATTAGATTGATTTGATAATTGTAACTGAGTGATTGAATAACATTTTTTTAAAAAAAATTTTAAAAATTATAATTTTTATTTATATTATTTATAAAAGAACATTATGTGATTACTTAATTATAGATATCGGATCAATCTAAATTTTTATATGGATAACAAACTAATTGAATTTTTAGTAATAAACGGATCCAATCATAAAAAAATATTTAAAAATTAAATCAAAAATATGAACAAAATTTAACTTCTTTAAGATGAACTTATTAAAAATATAAAATCATCACATACTAACTTATTAAAATTTTCTGTTTGTATAGCTATAAACATGTAAATAAATAAATTTATTTACAATAGATAAATTTATCTGTTACATGTCAGTTACTATGCATCTAGATGAATTTATTTATAACAGATAAATTTATCTATTTTGAATTTAAATAAATTTATTTTCAACAGATAAATTTATCTATAAGCTATAAATATTTGTTTATAACAGATAAATTTATCTGTAATTAATCTCCGTTAAGAACGCCTAAATGAAAAATTGAGGGGAACTTAATCTCAATAATTATAAACTAAAAGGCTTAATCTAAATTTAGGTAAGTTATAAACAGATAAATTTTGGCAGATAAATTTTGGCACTCAAACAAATAAATTTATCTATTACACTCTTCAAACAGGTAAATTTAACTGTAGAACCCACTTAATAAATTGACAGTCCAAACAAGTAGTTGTGCTTAAATTTGTAAAAGTAATGTGTACGTATACTTACAATTTGATTTTTTGTTCGTCTCACTCTCTCAGCTCTGCTCTACTTACTGTTTCTTATATGTGATTTTAAAAAAAATGTCGTTTTAAGGTGATAGAATCATCTAAAATAAAATAAATAAATAATTGATAGAATCATCGTGAAAAATTATTAAGAGTATAGATTTGGACATAAATTTAATTACACATTTTTTATAATGGGTGAATTACACAGGACCCACCCAATAAAGTGTTTTAAAACTTGCTGTGCATGTAAATAAAGCGTGAGATTGGACTTAAGTCAAGTTGAAATTTATTTAGGTTCAAAATAAATTTATTTTGATAATTTAAATCGTTAATTTTATTATTTTAAATATATATATTATTATTTAAAAAAATTAAATTGATCGAATATCAGTAACAGACTTAACAAATCACATTTGTATTAATAAAAATAAATTGTAATTTTTATTTTATTATTTATTTTATCAAAATATATGTAATTTGTTAAGACAATTATTTATATCCGATCAACTTAATTTTTTATAATAATAATAATAATATATATACTTAAAATAATAAAATAAATAATACAATAAATCTATTTTGAACCCAAAAAAAACTTAATTAAACCGATTTAATCTCGTAAAGAATCGAAGAGAAGCCGAACTCATGTAATAATACTCCATCATTAACGAGGAAAGGGCTTTCTTGGACGGTTTTGGAATCTTGATTTTGGGTTTAGGGAATGGATAAATTTAGTTGCACTAAAAAATACTATTGAAGAAAAAAATAATTGTATAATTTTTTAAAATATATTTGAAAATGTGTAAAAATGTATTAAAAAGTGTTTTTTGATGAAAATTTTAATAAGAGTGTTACTTTTAGTAGCATTACTACAAGGAATTGGCGTTTTCTTCTTGAGCCTGACTTCTTTTTCAAAGACATGGTCCTGTTTTGTGGAGGATCAACTTGAATGATAATGGTTATTTTTTCAGTTCGTTTGAATGAGGAATCAAATAATATAATTATTTACTTAAATAATAAAAAAATTATTAAAGACAAAAATAAACTAAATAAATCAAATAAATTAGCAATTATCCCAAATGGGACCATTGAGACTGCCTTTTTTTGGGTATTTTGTTAAAAATGTAAAAAAAAATGATTTGTTTGTTAAAAAAGTTAAAAAATTAAAAAATTAAAAATAAATTAAAACATTAATTCTTAAATTATTCTATTAAAACTTCTATTATTTTTAAAAAATCTTATTTATAACTCATTTACTATCACTACCAATTACATATAATTGTCATTTTCAACTATATAGAAGGGTAAAATTGTCTAATTTAAATAAAAAATAAAAATAAAGTTTTTACCAAAACAACTAATTTTCAAAAAATTAACTTAAAAGCTAATTTACCAAATAAACTACTTAATCATATTTAATTTTTTTTGAAATATAAAAAATAAAAAAAAAACTAAATTTTAAGGTAGTTGCCGATCAAAGTCTGAATTTGTTTATTTTAACGAAGATTATTTATATACCAAATTAAACATTTATCCCGATTAATTGGAATCAAATATATAAATTTTTTTATTCAATTATGCTTTTTTAATGATCATATTTTCAGGTAGTTGATTATTTATATAAAAAGTTAAATCAATCAAATATTATCTAGTATTTGAATATTTTACATTTGATTTTTTCTATAAAAAAATAAGTGATATAAAAAATAAGCAAATATATTTTTTAAAAATATAATTTATTTAAGTACTTAACAATATTTAATAAATTTATTTTTATATAAATAATTTACATATTAAATATAATAATTTAAATAATAAGAATAAATGCAATATGAGTTCACAATGAATCCAACAAACTGTCCAGCAGCGGATGGTGAAGAAGTGGGATTAGGACTTCAGGGAAGGCCCCTGTTTCTCATTTTGAATGGCTTCCCAAATTAAAAGCTCGAATTACATTAAGGTCCTGTTTGGGCTAAATTGTGGAAGTTTTTTTTTTTTTTATTTTTAAATTATATATTTTTTATTTTTTTCAGAGAGAAATAAAAAAATTAAAAAAAATTAATCAACAAATAAAAAAATTCACTAAAAATAAAAATAAGCAATATATAATTTAACTTATGGGCGTATTCTTGTTTTTTCTAATAAAAATAAGCAAGACAATAATCGAAGCTAACCCTAGTCAAAGCAAAAATGAAAAAATGATCGAAGACCTACAAATGGGGGAAACAAAGGCCCAACGACAAAAAAAAAAAAAAAAAAGAAAAAAAGGAAAGAGCGAAGGAGAAGGAGTAGGCTTAGGGGACTTACAGAGATGCAATAAGAAATCATGGCAAGAGTTCACGAACAAGGATGGTGATATATGACATCGAAGAACAACGAAAAAACGATGGTTCGTGAAGAAAATGCTCTCGACTTTCAAAATATTATAAGGATAGTCAGGGGTGCAAATGAGGAAGACATAGGGAGGTTCCCCCTATTTATAAGAAGAGAAGGTCAAGGGGTGGGCATGCCTAAAGATCATTTCAGGTAGATAAAAGGACAATTGCAAACCCATTAAAAAGCTCGCCTATGCCGAACTCCGACCACTCACCAAATAACATGTGGTTCTAACATGACGGTGAAATGAATACTGGTTGCGATTGAACATTTCAACATTAAACGAATTAGGTGTTCCTAATCAATTGGTTGAATAGACCGAAGATAAAGGTCGAAGATGGAAAGAAAGATTAAGCTGAATAGCTCTTATCGAGAGTTGAGGCAAATGAATGGGGTCGAATCCAGCATAGACTTGACCCTCAATTGAGCATTTAGACCTCTAGAGCTAGGCAAAGTCTAAAGAAGAGTTTCGGCTAAACAGATGAGTCACTTGCAGTGAATTTGGGTCATGATGGCATCATATCCACTGCTAATAGCCCATTTGGACCACATCCTCCGCAGTTATGAAAGTCAAGCCAAGTTCAAGACTTCACCAAAGTAACCCGCATTAACAAGAATTGTGTGGCCAAGTTCAAGAGTATTAATGAGGGTAAGGTGGACGAGCTTAAGAGCATTAATAGCAATTTGACTAATCTTGTAATCCCAAATAAACTCAGTGTTAGCCTTAACCTCTAGGAAATCATGGGCTTAACCCAACGGTTGTGAGAACACATGCTAATGTAGAAGGGTTAGTCCATCACCATCCTTAAAAACCTAACCTTAAAGCTAGATATAAAATAAGACCATCCTTTCTTCTAAGATAACCCATTCTCTCTACCAAAACTTTACTGAAAATATATGCAGAGCATTTCCTCTTTGTATTGTCTAGCTTTCCTACCTGTAAAATATCATCTAGACATCAGAAGAATTTTTTGACAATTTTAAATAATCAGTCTCACTATAGTCACTTTTTATAGATCTATTTGAACTCGTAGGAAACCTCAAAGAACTAATTATCTCCTTCCTCACTCATTCTTACGGATTCACCCTCATACAATAAGAACATCAAAATATGATCAAGCATATTTAAACAAAGAAAATGGATTTAGAGAGAAAATTGTATGCCATACAAGAACCAAATGTGGTCGCATTTACAAATATCTGTTGCTTTGCTTTCCTTTTCTCAAGTCGGAATGTATAACACTTGAATAGTTCTAAAAAAATCTTAGGTCGCATTCACCTCTCACTATTAAAAGCATATGGAGACAATAGATTATTCAAAACAGTGCAATCAAAATATGCATATAAGTATGCGTGTACGTGTGCAATATGCTTGTGTTCAAGTAAAATATTTCACAATGTGTACACATTGACATTAGTAAATGACTTCCTCTTGAAGACCTTAGTGGGACAAAAGTGCAAGGCAAAGTATACTTTCGCCAATCAAGAACAATGAAAATGGGCTTGTCGGCAACAACCGTGCTTCTAAGTCAAACCCCATTCACCAACACCATGTGAAACTAGGGAGGTGTAAATTGGGCTCGAAACTTGTGAGCCAACTCAAGCCCAACTCTGTAATAGCTCGACCCAAGCCCAATCACGCCTTGGCCTAGATTTTGGAGCTTGAGACCCAACTTGTTGGCCCAAAAAACAAAAGAAAAAAATAATAAAACTTCCAACAGTCGACCCAACCACCACGGAACAACCATAAACGTCTATATTTTCAGATTCACAGCCTAGATCGATTGGCCAATGATTTGACAACAAAAAGAGAGTCGTTGGATGGCCTGACTCATATATATAAGGAAGACATAAGATATACCAAAGCTTTGGAAATTGTTTAAAGTTATTCATATGAGAAATATAAAAAAAACATGGTATATACAATAGTTCTTCAAACCTCTAGTGCTTTACCAAATTACTTATAAACTAACAGAAATATAAGAAAAACATAGTTTGTACTATTTTTTATTATACATAAAAGTAATATAAATAAATAAAAACAAATGTAAAAAAAGATATTTTAAAAAATAGAATAAAATTATTCAAGTTTATGTGACATATTTCTTATATATAGAGAAACTCAAAAAATTCAAGCTTTGAAGCCCAAGCTCATGGCCCTATCCAAAAGCCCAATCCCAAGCCCAGGCCTGCAAAACCCCTCAGGCTCAATTTGGACTCCCCTTCCCAAAAAACCCAGCCCAAGGCCAATCCGGCCCAAACTTTGGCAGGAGCTCGTGAGCTTAGGACTAGCCGCAACCCGTAATTTAGGACTAGCCACAATCTTTTAAAAACTTCGGCAATCTAGGACTAGCCGCAACAATGAGCAAGTCCTTCCTGGATTTTAGTGGATGCAAACCATAAGCCTTCACTAATCAAATAAAGCAAAATCACAGCTCAATCACAATTGAAATGCAACATTTGCAAAGCCCTAGACGTGAAATTACGAGGAACTTTACAAAATGAAGATCAAGGTAGAGAATTCAAGGCCAATTTTTGAATCATTTAAAGGTTTATAAGCTACCCATCTAGCTAAAGTTACGTATTGACACAAAAAGGGTGGACAAAAAAAGGGTGGAACAATTACAGGCCACCTTTAGAGCCTTAACTATTCTCTATATTTGGTACTACCCTTTGTCACCCTCACTTTCAGTATATACAGTTTTGGTATTTTACCTACTACCCACAATCCCTCTCTAAGAACTTCATTGTTCGTCCCTTTTTTTCTTTTCTTCCTCTCTTGTTCGATTAACGCTGCAGAATATTAGACAAACCTATTTTTCTCGGATATTGCAAAAATAGTGAGGAAAAAAAAGAAAGTTATGTCTCGCCAATGGCGCAAGGAATGCATGGAGGGTCTTTAGATTCATCTTTGGGAGTGATACGTTGCAGGCAATGGTCATGAAAGGTGTGGCCACATGGAAGAACAGCAACAGCTGGGGGAACAGTCGGCTGGTATACAGGGCCTTCTGATGTGTATGAAAGATCCCTCTTACATAACATACATTTCTCTCCAGTTGGTTGAGGAAGTCCATCGGAACCTGCAAGTCACAATCTTCTCAGGATCATTGCTTGTATTGCATGGATTATTAATAGTACAACACATACAGATATCAGTTTGAGTAAAACAACTCTGCCAAACAAGGAGTAGTGTCTCTGTGAGCTCAAGATTCTTAGTTGCCCATTAGAAAGCATGGACATGCCAAAACAGATGCCGTGTTCATGTCGGACACGGCTCGAACAGGCCGCATGGCGTGTCCTAGTTTTTTTATGCAGGACCCATCGGGCACGTATATCCAATAATGGACACGCCAAAGGACACCGTTGAGACTCTAGTGAAATTTTAAAAAGAATTTCCAGAGATCTAATAATAACTAGAATAATAATTTCAATAACAATTTTCGGCATAGGACAGTGTGTCCAATTGATTTTTCTTTCATTAGAATGATGTATTAAAAACTAGATTATTATTTATTTTTATTTGTTTGTAAATGTTCTATTTATAAATATGAGTAAATATATAAAAAATGTATATTACTTCGGCATATCTCCGTCGTATCAATATTTTGCTTTTTCTTTTTTTTGAAATCGTCGTGTTTCGTGTCCGTGTCTGTATTCGTGAGCAAACAAACAAACAAAAAGGCCCCAAGTAGTATTACTTGTAATTTACCAAGTATTGCAAATTTTGGCGGACAATATTCCAGAGGCGAACTTGGTCCCAAAGAACCCTAAAATTTCCAGCTTAGCACAAGAAGAAGCAAAGGGAAAATAATGCAAAGGTCATGTTTGGCCAAAAATCTCTCATAACTGTGGCCAAGCAAGATCTTGAAGTACATTATTAAGATGTGCCTCAGAGAAGGGGAAAAGAAAAAACAGGAAATCTTCAATAGCCTTGATAAACCAGATCACAACCAAGAATCAAGGCACGCCAATTTAAACCATTTCTCTGTAATCCTAACAATCTCGAGGTCTATAAAAGTGTGGAAGGATTTGAGCATTATAAAGAGAATGTGGATTCGCAACATATGGACGGGATCAATCGGGACAAGTCGAGCCAAGTTCTAGGCTGCTTAGGCTTGGCTTGCTTCGCTTTGAATATTGATTATGAGTTGTAGGCTGCTGAAGATTGGATGATTTGACTAGGAATATAGCTCAAGCTTGGCTCAACCTCAAACTGAGTTTCTGCATATGTAATTGAGCTTGACTCGTTGTTTGCTCACATGTAGTCACCATGCTCAAGATTGACTCGAAACTATAAATGAGCTAAGCTAAGGTCACAAGCACCTTAAAGATGAACCTCCGACTGCCTATAACTTATTATAGCTGATGGTATAAAGCTTATGACCCCACCCCCCCCCCCCCCCAGCCCAAAACCACAGAAAAAAAAAAGGTAAGAGAGATTAGAGCATATTAACATTTCTGTTTCTCCATTTATAACCTCTAGTTAATGAGCCAAACAGTCATACTGCAAAACAGTCATAATGAGCCAAGCATGGGCTAGAGCTTAGTTCGTATCTTTGCACCTCTTTGCAAGCCTAAAGAGCCAAGTAAGTTGGTTATCAGGATTGGCACAATTTTCTGACAAGCCTTATTTCATGTTTGAATTTGGCGTTTATCCATCAAGCTCAAGTCAATGGAGTCAAGATTTCAGCCACACATATGCCCAACATGAGACTCGTTTTGCAACCCTAAACATAAGTAAATAACTATGAACAAGACCCCTGACAAAAAAAAAATGGAATGCATTGACCACATTGTCATAATCCAGGATAACCACGACAAGATATCCATGAACAATGGAACATCGTCAATATAAAGTTACCTATTTGAACACGAAGAAAATATTTATAAATAACCATGGATATCCATAGGAGACACAAAGACATACCTTGCCCTTTTATATAAGGAACATGAGCAGGATTAGGAATAACAGCAGCAGGAGCAATCTGTACTGGGTATGTCATAGATGGAAGATTGGGAAGCTGAAGTGCTCTCTTCCTGTGCTGAACTTGGGGAGCAGATGGAGGGGAGCGAATTACACTCCTTTTATGAGATGGTCCACCAAGAACATTAGAAGCCTTAGAGAGCCCATAACCTTTTGCAGTTGAAATTACTTGACCTGTGAATTGTAAAAATTACTACCATGATCACAAGAAATACTCACTGGAACTTATAAAGTGTAAGCATGCATTTGTAATTAACCTGCGGTAGAAGTTGGTCCAAGAAGATCTTTGGAGAACTGAAAGGGCGGACCACCTTGAATACCGGTAGTTGAGGAGGGTCTATGAATATCTGTAGAAAATGGTTGAGGCCGACCTAGTGTGCATGAAAATTTCAAAAATAGTATGAGGGCTAGATAACCAGCATAATCTCAAGAAATGAAAACTGAAAACTATATTTAGCTTGAACAAAGCCATGGAATAGTAGATACCTGTGGAAAAAGTAAGTTCAAGAAAGTTTTAACTTTTAAGAAATTGAACTGGTACATTCTTGAGATCTACCAAGTTTACCCAAGTACAATTCCCAAAACCTTATCAGATATGCATCAAAAGTAATGAACACGACAAGTTGCAGGCTATCCTAAACCAGCCAACCCTGCCTCATGGATTGACTTTGCTGTTAGTTACCTCCGGCCATTTATAGACGATAATCTAAAGCTAACTTGGGTCATTCGTCATCAATCATTCCCTTTGGTAATTACTCAGATATAAAATCTTAAGATCTAGTAAAAGTCGCCAACTCGATATACTACAAGAGAGTAGTCCTACCATCTTTTAGTGAAAAATCTCATCCTGGATACAAGCATTTTTTAAACTTTTAACCGGATCAATCAATTTGAAGTGACTGACTAGGTCAATAAGTCAGCAAATTTTTATCGACAACTGAGAACAATTGATGAGTTGATTGAGTTGCCAGACAAGAGTGTGCCCGCATAGAGTTATTGCTCGAAGGATAGTGTTCTTGGATGACAAGAGGAACTGAATCCGAGTGAAAAAAGAGAGATACTCTCTAATAACACTACTACACATATATCCACAGAGTGTGAGATTGGTCATAGATGTAGGGAATGCCCTTACTTGATGTCTGAACCCCTATTGCCTTGGGACGCAATCCATGCTCAGCAGCATAAGCAACATGACCGTAACTATCTTGAATGTCTGTACATTTGGGAAACAGACCATCTCCAGCAGCTTGAGTGGCAGCATGCTCATCAACTCGGATCCCTAGCCTCTGGGGAAAAAGGCCACTTCCAGCTGCTTGAGCAGCACTAACTTTATTGACTTGAACCCCTATCCTCTTGGGAAACAGACCACCCCCAGCAGCAGCACAAGGAGTAGTACCATCATTAGCAGAAAGTAGCTGCCCTGTTTAAAAGTGGAAAAAAATAAAGAACGTTCAAGAGATTAATTTGGTGAGGAAGTTAATAATGAAACAAGAAATACTTCTTGTTTCCTCCTTCCCAAGCAGCACTATCATTTAAAATGAGAAATAAAAATAAAGAAAATAGCCCATAAATGGAGTTGTAACCACAGAAACTCCAGTTCTGGAACGTGTTAAACATTTTTCCAAGGTGTTATATGTCAAGCAAAGTATTTTCCAATTCTCTTTTTAAAGGTTTCAAGACAGACAGACCAAAAATTCTACTGAAGAAAATTTTAGCTGCACCAGTTCCATCTTGAATCCAGTTTACTCGAAGTAAGAAAAAATGGATTGATCATTGATCAAGTGTGCAACAAAACCAATGACAGCATAACGAAGGAATAGAAATTTAATTATAGTTGAAGGTGTTACCAGCTTTGTTGATGAATGTTGCGAATCACATTTAAAGAAATTTAGTACTAAAAGTTGAAAATTTCTTTGGCAAATCAACAATAATAAAAACATGATCCATCTGCTTACATAAGGACAGAAATTTATTGACCAAAACCCAAATGTGGCATTATTATTATTTGTAACCAAACTAAACCAAACCAAACTAAGCCTTTATCCCAATCAATTGGAATCGGATACATGTATCCTTTACACCATTCTATTCTGTTAAAGGCCATGTCTTCAATTAATTTCGATAAATTTATATATTTTCTTAGTATGACATCCCATGTCAATTTAGGTCTACTCCACTCCTTAGTGTTTTCATTACTCATGATTTTGTTGCTTTTCCTTACCACTGCATCAACTGGTCTACGTTGTCTATATCCAAACTACTTTAATCTATTTTTTCTCAACTTATTCTCAATAGGTGGTCCCCTTACTATTAAAAAATTTAATCTTGTAAGTATCCGTCGACTGCATGGAACACCGAAAGTACTCCTCCACTTGAGCTAACCAATTTTGATTATATGGATTATACATCATTTCAAATTCCTCCATCTTTGTTAATAATTGAACCTAGATAACGAAAATATTCACTCTTAGATATCTCTTGATTTTGAATCTTTACTTTTTCAATATTAATTATCTTATTACTGCTAAAATTGTAATCCATATATTCAGTTTCGTTCTTACTTACTCAAAACCCTTTTAACTCTAAAGCTCTCTTGACATTTCTAATTTAACATGAACTTCACTCTTAGTGTCATCCACTAAGACAATATCATCAGCTAACAATATAACCATGAAGCATCATCATGAATACATTTAGTCAGTTCATCCACAACTAAGGCAAAGAGATAAGGGCTCAAAACTGATATTTTTTTACAGCAATGCCAATATTTTTTACCATGGTACAACATTCAACAATTATTAGTTCAAATCTAAACTATCATTGGTTTAGATATAAAGGGAATGAATAATTCAAAAGATCAAAGTAATTTCTCATTAAATGTCCAGCAAAAATTTCAAAGCGACAGAATTAGCTTAAAATGCAAAGAAAGTTTACAATCAAATCACTAAATGCACATTATGCAATGGTAGAAAAGTTCAAGTGTGCACTGTTCTCTAGGCTTAAAATAAACATTGAGTTTCTCTTAATTGATTAACAGCTCGGGTCACTATTTATTTTCTAATTTATTCTACATGTTAATAGTACAACTGTAATTGTGCCGTGGAGCATTTTAATATAAATTGATGTTAGGTAAAGGGGACCGATTAAGTTCCTAAAACTCTAATTTCTTATCTCATTTCTTTTCTTTCACTAAAACCTTAAATATTCAGTTCTTTGCATTTAACTTGGTATCAGAACAATCTGATCCAACCCTAGAATGAGGCGTAGTACTTTGGAATGTAGCATGAGATAAAACACAGCATGCTAACGCCATGGCTTGATTTAGTGTGTTGTCATGGCTTCCAGCTGATTTGGTTTGTGATTGCCTTTGGTTTTTTGTCACGATCACTGTTGGTTTGCGATCGCTTTCTCTTTTTGGTCTTTTGGTCCACAATCGCTATTGGTTCGCTCTTTTTTCCACTACAGCTCTCTGATTTGTTCGGTTGTGAGATTTGTACTAAGTTGAATAGTCATAACTAAGACAAAGACCTTTGACCTCAAAAGTGATAAGTTGCTTGTTGTATTACCTGTAAGTGTTGGAATGGGCTAAATTATCTGTCTTGAGAACAACCATGTAAAGTGTTTTTCAAAAAGAAGCGACAATTGACTTCCATTACTGACCTTCCCCTACAAAAGGAGATTGTAAACTTGCGGATTGGAAATACATTTAAAGTGGTTATGGGTTGGTTGGGGAAAAATTTTGACCCCCATATTGCCACTACAGTTGAGTTTTGTGATATGTCGAAAGAGTTATGGGATTCTCATACTAACTCCTCTAACGAGAAAAATGTTTCCCAAGTATATGAGTATTATGAGCAAATTTTTTACCACTAAGCAATTTGGTAAGCCTCTAGTTGAATATTATAACGATTTTGAAGAGTCATTGGGATCAGTTGTTGCAGCATCACACTTTAATCAATGATTTAGTACAGCAGAGGCATCATTATGAAGACTTCATGGTTGCATCTCTCCTTTCTAGTTTCAACCCTAACTAGCACGGGTTCAAAGATTAAATTCTTTCCAGTGAGACTTTACCTACTGTTGCTAATGCATATTCTAAGCTTTTACATTCATCCTTGGGCCAATCGTCTACTACTTCTAGTTCTCCAATTTTTTAAGCTTAAGCTTAGTTTCCAGTGGTGGTAGTCGTAACAACAGTCATGTTAGTTGTGCTATTCGGGTGGATCTCATGATAGCGTACCAATTTGGCAATCGTGACGATCGAAAGTTTGATCATTGCGATGGCACTAATCATATAGGACCATACTGTTGGAGAAAGTATAGTAAACCCAGCTATGTTCATCATGTCACTACTACAACTTCCCAATGTCAACCACCAATCCACCCATCTCATATCAGCATCCTCTAATCCAATTGCTCCTCCGTTTGGCTCTCGTGATACACTCACCATCCAGCTTAGTGAGTTGATTCAAACTTTACGCGTGCTTATCCTTCCACTTCTACTACTACTTTAGCAAACTCGAGTAGTATTGTTGTGTTGTTGTTTCCCCTCCTACATGGGTCATTGATTCTGGTGTCAGTTCTCATATGTCTGGTAATTCACCCTTATTTTCTACTTTGACTCATACTCACATTATATTCTCTTTGCTGATGGGTCGTCTCGTCCGGTTCATAGGCGGGGTGTACTTCATCCCAGGTTGTCTCTTTCCTTGTCTTCGAGTCTTGTTGTTCCTTTCCTTTCAACCTGCTCTTTGTTAGTCAGTTAACTAAAACCTTAAATTGTTCTATAACTTTTCTCCTTGTTTTTGTGTTTTTCAGGACATCCAAACCGAGAAGATGATTGAATCAGGGCATGGAAGATATAGCTTATACTATTTGGATACCGACCAATCGTCTCGTACCCTTGCATATGCATTGAGTGCTTCTGTTTGACCTCTTCACTGGCACTTTCGCCTCGGTCATCCCTCTTTGGCCAAGTTGAAGTAAGCTATTCCACGTTTGAATTCATTATGCAGTTTAGAGCGTCAAGCTTGTCAGTAAGCATCACCATAATTTGTTTCCCTGTGGTAGTCATGGTCATGCGCCTGAGTCATTTGGACCATATGGATATTTGGGATCCTTCTCATACTCCTACTGTTAATGAATATTTCTATTTTGTTATTTTTGTTGATTTTTCTTACACAACTTACCTTTTCTTCTATATGAATTGATATTCTTACATTCTAATTCCTTCCTGATACCTCCTAAGGAAAATCTCAAATTGGATCGCAATTTCCACAAAATATATCTTCTTTAAAATCAATATTGTAATTAATCAACCGTTTCTTTCAAATATTCCTTGTAACTGGATCCTCCGGAACTATAAGAATCCTTAGTTATGGGATTCCAACTCAATACTCCTTGAGTGAGATTTTGAGAAGAGTTACTATTTGGAGAACATAGTACGATAAAAGTTACAAGTTGTGTTCAAACTTTTTCTGATGAAATGCCGATATGAGTTACCTTATATCCTCACTAAGTTTTATAATGAAATTCTTATCCAGTTTAGTCAGTGTATTAAAAATTTAAAATCCTTCAATCTGATAAAACTTTAAAATACATACAGCCTGTTGTTGCTTCTTTTTTGTGCTGATCGTGGTATCATTTATTAGACTGGTTATGCTCATACATCCCAGCAGAATGGTGTCGTTAAGTGTAAGTGTTGTTATTTATTAGACCACGCATACCATGCTTTTCTGCATGCATTAGCCGAGACATTTTTGGATGACAATATTCTTACTACTTGTCATCTAATTAATCGTATGTCTTCTGTTGTCCTTCACCAGAAGTCTCATTTTTCCCTCTTATACTCTACTTATTCTCCTTTCTCTCTTACGACTCCTTGGGTGTTTAGTTGTGTTGTCCTTCACCAGAAGTCTCATTTTTCCCTCTTATACTCTACTTATTCTCCTTTCTCTCTTACTACTCCTTGGGTGTTTAGTTGTGTTGCTTTTGTTCATATTCTAGACCCTAAACTTGGTAAGCTTTCTCCTCGGGCATGTAAATGTGTTTTTCTTGGGTATTCTCAGACTCAGAAAGGGTGTGTATTATCATCCTGACTCTCTTTATTACTTTGTCAGTGCTGATGTCACTTTTTTAAGTCCACTTCTTTTTTAACTTTACCCCGCCAGAGGTTATCCTCCGGCCTTATCTGTTGTCGTGTAGGGGAGCCAGCATCTTCCACTTTGCCGTTTTTTCTCCATCTCCCTATGCAATTTCTCTTTCATCATCTCTTGCATGTAAATTAACACTCTCGCAATCAGCACGTTTCTTTTGGCCCAACACCCCCATCGCTTCAACTCTATTGTCCTTGCGTACGATTTTCAGCATTCCACATTTAATCATTCAGTATTTTTTCATCATTCTTCGACGGGTGCTATTATTCTGATTGTCTCTGTTGATGATATCATTATTTTCAATGATGATTCTGATGGTATTACTACTTTAAAACGACATTTGGGTCAACATTTTCATACTAAGGAATTAGATATTCTTCGTTACTTTCTTAGGATTGAAGTTGTCATTTTCATACAAAGGAATTAGACATTCTTCTCAGGGGATCTCTTTATCACAACACAAATATGTTCTTAATTTTCGCTCTGAAAATGCTTAGTGCTCGACTACTCGTTTGGTTGATACAACTATGGATTCTACCGTTAATCTTGAAACCGCATCTAATGATATATTTTCTAACGTTGGTCGTTATTGTCATCTAGTTGAGAAACTCATTTATTTCATGATTACTCGGCCCGACATTACTCATATTGGTGGGGTGGTTAACCAATACGTGCTGCATACTCCTCGCTAACCTCATTATGGTGTTACTAATTGTATCCTGCGATACTTTAAGGGTGTTTATGGTCGTGGGTTGTTATATTGGCTTTTTGATTCCTTATCTATTGTTGGTTTTAGACTTTTAGTGATGCAGATTGGGCTGACAGCCGTCCTAATCAATGATTCGTCTCTAGATAGTGTACATTCGTTAGTAGAAATCTTGTGACTTTGCGCAATAAAAAGTAACCTATAGTTGCCCATTCAAGTGCTGAAGCTAAGTATTATGCTACCTGTACTGCCTCTGAGAAGTTGTGGGTCCGATACTATTTGGTTTTGGTAATATGATTTCTGCTCCTATGAGAATGTTATGTGATAACTAGATAGCAATTTTTATTGCTGGTAACCCAGCCTTCCATGAGCAGACTAATCATGTCGAGGTTGATTATCATTTCATCCGAGATTTATCGATGCAAAAACGAATTATCGAAGACATCTTTATCAAACTCTTACCTCGTTCTTCTTTCTTTCACTTGTATTTTTAAAGCTGGCCACATTTGATCTATATGCTCTAACTTGAGGAGAAGTGTTAACGTATTTATTTTCTATTTTTTTTCTATACATTAAGTGTACTGTTAGTAGTATTTTTTATTATTTCTATTATTGTACTGTAGATTATTACAGGAATACCCTGAAGAAAGAGAAACGAATAATAAATAGAAATAATAAAAAACACATATTGGTGAAAGAGATTAATTAATGTCCTTTGACTCTTCGTCTTCTGTTTTCTTTCTTCTCTATATCTTCTTTATACTCTTCTTCCAAATTCTAAGTTAATATCTTACGATTCAATTTAATATCAGAGCATTCCGATCTAACCCTAGAACAAGTCGAGAAAGCCTCGACTTCGTCGCAACTTCACATGGATGTGCTGACATCATCTTTCGTACGATGACGTCAACGTGACATCATACCATACGTACTCCAATGAACAATGACTACACAATTGGATTCTCCTTGATTCCCTAGTATTTTTGGTGATTTTTCTATATTATGCGTGTTTTGGGTTTTCGAAACCCTAACTCGTAAATCTGCAAATCACGACGCCGTGTATCGGTTTCAATGGTCAGGACACATCCTATAGGTGCTGAAACTTCATCTTTGGGTTAGATCTGTGGTCGATTTAGTTATTGTGAGGATTTTAGAGCTTCAATTTTGCTGCTCCCACCTATTCTTCTCTCTTCATCCTCGAAAAAAACCATCCCTCAATGATAGGGCGTGTCCTAGGTGTTCGGCGACACTCTGTAGTGGTCGATCTGTGATTTCGATGGTCAAGACTCATCCTATAGGTGTCAAAACTTCATCCTTGAGTTAGATCTATGATCGGTCCAATGATTGCTAGGTTTTTTGAGCTTTGATTTTGTGTCCTAGGTGTTCAGCAACACTCTGGACTTCATTTTTTTGCCCTAGACTGTTCGGTGGATTATTTTTGGGCTAGCAAGTTCAATTTATTGCCTTCGGTGCCTTTGATTTTGGCTCCAAAATGTTGTATTACTCCGGGTCTCAAAATTTGCTTTATTTTGGGTTTGTTCTTAGTCCACCACAAGCATATTCTCAATTTTGATTTGATATCTGTTTGTTTCTAGTATGATTACTGTTGGCTTGGCTTGAGTTGATTTAGCTTATACAAAGCTTGTTGATCTTAAAGAGGATGATTTTTCGAGATGTATCACTTCTAAGCGGCTGAAAGTGTCAACTATTTAGCTTGGGTACATGCTTTTAAGCTTTTTCTAAAAGGGAAGCAAAGACTACAGCACCAATTGATTCTCATCCACCCAAAGGGGATTCTATTCTTTCTAGTTGGGAAACTATCAATTCAATTGTTATGGGCATTTTATGGCATAGACTGGAGCCACATATTGCGACTATTAAGGAGTTTTATAATACTTCTAAATAGATTTGGGACTCTGTTGCAGACTACTTCTCAATTCAGAGCAATGCCTCTCAAGTTTACGAGTTATATGAGCAGATTTTTACTACTAAACAAGGTAGGAAGCCTTTATCTGAATAGTATTGTAAGCTTAAGAGTTTGGGAGATCAGCTTTTACAATATCGTCCATTCACTACCAATCTCCAACATCAAAAGCGTCAAATAGGAAGATTTCGTGATTGCTTCCTTACTTTCTGGTTTAGATTCAAACTTTCGACCGTTCAAGGATCAAATTCTTGCTAGTGAGACCTTACCTACTGCCACCAATGCATATTCTCGATTGTTACGTTCATCCTTGGGTTAGCCTTCTGATATGTCACTCTTTCTGTTTTAGAATCTTCTGCCTTGGTCTCTAGTAGTGACAATCGTGGTTCTTTTCGTGGTGATGGTCGTGGTACCGTGGAGGCCATGGTAACCGTGGTAGCTATCGAGGTGGTGGTCGTAGTATGAATGTGGTGATCGAAAGTATTATTACTGTAGTGGTACTAACTATTCAGAACCTTATTGTTGGACTAAGTACGATAAACCAGATTATATTCATCAAGTTATTGATAGCACCTCCCAGCCTTCATTTGAAACATTTTC
This sequence comes from Heliamphora exappendiculata, assembly GCA_034768845.1. Classification (NCBI taxonomy): domain Eukaryota; kingdom Viridiplantae; phylum Streptophyta; class Magnoliopsida; order Ericales; family Sarraceniaceae; genus Heliamphora; species Heliamphora exappendiculata. The sequence continues at coordinate 4,923,907 of JAOTRH010000016.1, read as the reverse complement.
TGCTCCTTCCAATCATGTGGCTTCTTCGTCTGGATCTCATGATGTCCTCACTACTCAATTTAGTGAGATTCTTCAGACATTGTGATCTATTCTACCCTCACCTTCCATTGCTACTTTAGCTAATTTAGGAAACATAACTATCCAATAGACTATTGACCTAATAATTTGAATAAAGAGCCTCATGATGTAGCCCAATATGCTCAAACCCAAATTATTAGTAGTAACTCGCTTGTTTCATTATATACCAGACATATTTTCTATCTCCCACTAATGTGGAATGGAATATCACAGGTAATATTACACGTGGGGCTCTTATCTCTCCATCTTGGGTCCTCGACTCTGGCGCTAACACTCACATGTCTGGTAATTCTTCACTTTTCTCTAATTTAACTCCTCTTACGCATCATATTATCATAACTAGTAGTTCATCTCAACCTGTGCAAGGGAAGAGTGTTCTTCATCCTCTCCTTCTTTCGCCTTACCTTCTAGTTTTTATGTCCCTAATTTTCTCTTTAATTTACTTTCTATTTTAACTAAAACCTTGCATTGTTCTATAACATTTTCTCCTACTTCTTGTGTTTTTTAGGACCTCGCAACAAAGAAAATGATTGGTTCGGGACATGAAAAGGATGGTTTCTATTTCTAGCTGCTATATTTCTAATCATGCCCCCTCTACTTTGAGTGCTACGATTTCTCCTCTTCAGTGGAATTTTCGATTGGGTCATCCATATGTGGATAAGCTTAAGTTAGCTATTCCAAGTCTATGTCAGGGTTCTTGTTTTTATTATGAAGCTTGTCTGTTAGAAAAACATCAGCGTAATTTGTTTCCTAGTAGTACTCATAGTCATCAATTAGAGTCCTTTGATGTAGTCCATAAGGGCATCTGGGGTTCTTCTCGAACTCCTATTATTAATGGATATACTTATTTTGTTATTTTCATTGATGACTATTCCCGCATGACTTGGTTCTTTCTATTAAAAGACCAATCTAAGTTATCTTTTATTCTCTCTAAATTTTATGAAAGTGTTCACCCAATTTGGCAATTGTATTAGAGTTCTTCAATCAGATAATGCCCTTAAATATCTACAATTTGTTGTTGATTCCTTTTATATTGATCAGGGTATTGTTCAACAAACTAATTGTGCTCATACGTCTCAATAAAATGGTGTCACTAAACGCAAGCACCGTCACTTGTTAAATATTGCTCTTACTTTATTATTTCACTCCCTCGTACCCAAACATTTTTGGAGCTATGTTGTTCTTACAACTTGATATCTCATTAAATCGTACGTCTTTTGTTGTTCTCCATAGTCAATCCCCGTTCTCATTACTCTATACGCAGTCATCAATTTTAATCTCATGCCTCGAGGTTTTAGTTGTACTACCTTTGCGCTTGTTCTTGATCCAAGCCATGATAAGCTTTTTCTTTGAGCTCGAAAGTGTGCAATTCTTGGGTGCTCCAGTACTCAGAAAGGCTATCGTTGTTATCATCCCAACACTAGACGATGCTTCTTAAGTGCTGATATTTCCTTTTTTTTCTTCTTTCGATCAAACACTATCATCTAACCTTAGCTGATGTCGTGAAAGGGGGTCATCTTCTTCACTTACTCTTCCTTTACCACAATCTTTACCACCTCCTCCTTTATCAGATCCTCCTTTGCAAGTATATCAGCGCACTCAAGTTCGGCCTGTTGTCTCTTATGGCCCGAATCCTTCATTTTCTTCAACGTTCTCCACCTCCTTCCAATTCTGCCGACCTACCTATTGTTTTACGTTGAGATAAACAAGTCCGTACACAACATCCTATTGCTAATTTTGTCTCATATCATCGCCTTACACCTTGTCTCTCATCTTTTACTTTCACCTTGTTGTTTATTTCTCTTCCTACCTCTCATACACAAGTTATGCTACTGTTTGGATGAAAACACGCTATGGATATGGAAATAAGCGCTCTTCATCGTAACCAAACTTGGGAGCTCACTATTCTTCAACCTATGAAGTAGCCTATTGGTTGTCGTTGGGTATACACCACAAAATATCTCCTCGATAGCTCTGTTGAGCATGTTAAAGCTCGCTTGGTTGCTAAAGGCTACACTCAAACCTACAGTGTAGACTATTTGGAGATGTTTTCTCCAGTGGCTCGTCTTAACCTTGTTTGAATTCTACTTTATGTTGTTGTTAGTCGTCCATGGCCTTTTTATCAGCTAGATGTTAAAAATTGCCTTTCTTCATAATGCTCTTCAAGAAGGGATATACAAAGTCCAATCACCTGGTTATGTTCTTGCTGCCAGTGCGCATCTTGTGTGTCGTCTTGATAAGGCTCTATATGGTCTGAAGCAATCATCCCATGCTTGGTTTGATAGATTCAGTTATGTTGTGCTCGCTTATAATTTTCAGCGTTCTACCTCTGATCATTCTGTTTTTATTCGTCATTCTTTTGAAAGCACGATTGTGTTAATTGTCTACGTTGATGATATTTTTATCTCTGGTGATGATATTGTCGGCATTGTTGATGTGAGACACCATTTAGGTTAGCAATTACATACTAAGGATTTGGGGCACTCTTCACTATTTTTTTGGGATTGAGGTTACTCGTTCATCAAAGGACATTTCTCTGTCTCATAGGAAATATGTGCTAGATTTTCTCTCTGGGACTGGTCTGTTAGGCGCTCGATCCGTTGACACTCCTTTGGATTCTACTATAAAAGCTTGATGCCAACCAAAGCGCACCCTTTGTTAATGTTGGTCGTTATCGTCGACTTGTTAGAAAATTGATTTACCTTACTGTTACCCATCTTAACAATGATAGCCCGTTCTTCAAATGGCATTTCTCTTATCTCAGAGAAAATATGAGCTCGATCTTCTCTCGAAGACTGGTATGTTAGGTGTCGACATTCCTTTGGATTCTTATAAAAGCTTGATGCAGACTATGGCACACTCTTTATTGATTTTGGTCATTATCATCGACTTGTTAGGAAATTGATTTACCCTTTGAGGCTATCTATCGCATTATACGCTATTTGAAAAATTATATCAACCATCTAATTCCTTTATTGTATGAGGGTTTAGCGATGTTGCTTGGGCAGGTAGTCTCTCTGATAGACAATCTACTTGTAGCTATTGTACCTTTATTGGTGGTAATATGGTTACTTGGTGCAGTAAAAAACAAAGTATTGTTGCCTGCTCCAGTGTTGAAGCAGAGTATCGACCTGTGGCTCATACTGCTTCTGACATGTCATAGGTTCGTTCTCTTCTTCAAGACTTTGGTGTCACTGCTACTCTCCCTAAGCATATGTTTTGTGATGCAATCTTTATTACTAATAATCTGTTTTTTTATGAGCGCACTAAACATATTGAGGTTGATTGTCATTTCATATGGAATTTAGTACTGCAAAAACAAATTGAAACTCCTTATCTTTGCTCGAAGGATCAGTAGGGTGATATTCTCACAAAACCATTACCTCGTTCTCCCTTCCATGGACTGCTTGTCAAATTGGGCGTATTTGACCTCTATACTCTAGCTTGAGAGGGAGTGCTAGGGGTATTTTTTTATTATTTCTATTTTATTGTTCATTTGTTTTTGATTAGGGTATTACAATAATAATCTATTGTACAATGATATTTTAAATACATATAGGTGAAGGAGATAATTTAATCTTCTTTGACTCTTCATCTTCTCTTTTCTTTATTCTATATCTCTTCTTCATCCTCATCTTCCAAACCCTAAGTTAATATCTTATGATTCAACTAGTACTATTGTAATTGTGTCGTAGAGCATATTAATATAAATATATGTTAGGTAGAGGGAAGTGATCAAGTTCCTAAAACCTTAATTTCTTCTCTCCCTTTTCACTTTCTCTAAAATCCTACATATTCAATTCTCTGCACTTCAACTGAAAGTATCAAATATCAATATGCAAAAAAAATCAAATGGAGCAAGTCAATATCATTATGAGTAATTGAATGTTTCTGAGACAGTATCAGACATGCTGTATGTATGAATGCTGTTCCATAAATTGACTGAAAAGTTGTAAATAGCATGGTTATGGTCTAGAAGGTCACAGCAACGGATTTTGTAACAACTGCTTGGTTGACATAACAGCAAGAATTGAACAATGCTCAGCTCTATACTTAATAAGATTTCCAAATTTTAATCTTCAATGATTCATGGAACTGAATATAAGGGAATGAAAGTTTTTTCATTATTATTTTCTGCCCTCACCAGCTGATTGAACACGTTTCCTTCTAGGAAGTTGAGCTTTTTCATCAACAGCTTGAGTTGCACCATCCTTTGAAGCCGGAAATAACTTTGCTGTGCAAGAGAAATGCAAAGCCTGAGAGTCTAGAGAGGAAATTATAGATCATGTAAGTATATCAAAGCTTTTTCTTAATCTCACACTAAACAACCATGAATGTATAAAGATCACTCAAGCCCCACCTTGAGGGGGAGCCTTATGCACTGACCATGACCTTTTTTTCTCTCCTCCTATTTGTCAGCAGCAGGAATGAATTTAAGAAATAGTTTCTTACTTTATGTGATTTGTCATGTGGAAGTTCATGAAAGATCACTTTAGATTCCAACCAGAACAGTTAAAGTAACCAAGCGTGCGACAACCTCCTTATTTATCATAGATTATAACCAGAACCTCTTGATCCTCTCCCTCCCTTAAAGACATGAAATAAAATATTTCTGTTAGATTGATTGATCTATAATGAAATAAAATATCTGTCATATATCCATCCATCTATCCCTATTTGTAATGCTTTGATAATAGATTTCCATCAAAATGTTCTACACTATTTTATTAGCTTCCCAATTTATCATAACCAAATCAGAATTTTTGAAATGAATCAATCAATATATCCATATGTAATTATAAATATCCTTTTATCAAAATCTTATTCCTTACAATTAAAGATTCCTCACCAACACTTTTGCTGTGGTATGATTACTTTGGGCCTACCAGCTGTGCAACTCATTACTGTTTTCCACAATCAACTAAACTGAATAATCAAGAACTCTTTAGAACTCCTTGGCTTGTCATGACTAGTCATCCTATTATGATTAAGACGAGGTATCCATATTTCTTTTCTTTTTTTCTGTTTTTTTTTTTTTTTTGGGGCGGGGGGGAGGGGATCAGCAATATATTTAATAAAAAATATGATTTGATATCTCACAACTTTAGTAAAAAGAAAAATGCAAATTTCTGTTGGATATTCAAAAATTGATCTGATAAGAATTGCCTAAAGCTAGTATTATTTTGACAATTCAGACAATGACAATAGCAAGCGCAAAACTTTCCCATTTCCGCCAATGCAATTTACAAGAGTCCTAAATGTATTTCAACAGAGATAATATAAGTAAAAAAATACATAATATAAGGAAAAAGTATACGTATGGGGAGAGCACAGAGATATGTTCAGAAGCCTAAAGCTTTTGGATACTCCCAGAGCAATTCTGCACCCCAATGTGGACAGATGAGTTTATTAAATAGATAGCTAATGCACTACTTTTGGCTACAGTGCTACACCATGATGTAAAATACTCAGCAGGCACAATGGGCTAAAGAAACAAGAAATGAGAACCAAATAGGACCCGATTCAGATAGAATATTAAATCAACTAAACTATGTAATCCCAAAACCCAACTACTTGGGTTGCCTCTTTAAGGAGTTCAGGAAAGTTATGCGAGTCAGTCACCTACCTTTGGCGACACTTATTCATAAGCAATGGCAGAGTTAATTACTTTTAGGTCCACGTACAATGTGTGGGGAAGGTTATTGTATCCATGGTTTTAGATAGCGGTGTGGTCGCCAAACAAATTTAATGACTGAACATTCCTGTAGTAAGAAATGGCCACTTTAAGACTTGTAGAACAAATCCCTGTTATTCATCTGGCAAAAATGGAAAATTCTCCGCACATCAGGTCAGACAGTTAAACATGGTGACAGTATTTTATAAGCAATGAGACTCAAACTTAACTCTCTTTATTAGGAGAGTGCAGCCTAAGCCGCTGGGATGTCTCTTAAGGGACTAGACACTTAAACATTACCACAAAATAATCAACTTGATTTGAGATTCTATATATTTCCAGTCAGGGAAGGCCCTATTTGGTGGTTTTTTTGTGTGTGTGTGTGTGTGTGTTTTTTTGGGGGGGGGGGGGGGTGTGTGTTACCACCATTTGGTTTCTGGTCCTATGCTTGTTATCATAAATTATAAAAGTATGTAAAAGTTTACAAACTAACTCACCACATTGAATATCATACTTCTACTTTGCCTGAAACATAATACATCACTTCCTAAAGGATAATTGAGGCTTCGAGCTTAACAGATTTCTACCGCTGAGAAGCTTCAATGTCCATCAATCCATCTCCTACCAAATTTCTGACTGAATCCCAGCTCACAGTTACACGAACTGACAGCGGGACCGAGAGCCAGGGGTAGAGGCAAGGGAGTGGGAGCACATAGAAGATGATAAAGTTGGGACTCAGGAGCGCCTATGGGCCTATGGGAACATCTATATATTATACAAATAAAATATCCCTTCACATATTGTAACATTCTTTTCTTTATATAATTTGATATCTATTTCATATTTTCTCATACTTGTATTTTTCCTTTTGTTACTTCAATATTCTACTTCAGAAGTTCCATCCTAGTTGGGAGTGAGGTTTTTTTTTTTATGGGAGTGAAGTTCTAACAAGATTCTGATCAAATCTAGGTTCTAAAGTGGATTCATCACTCCCAATAGGAGATTTCTGCAACTAAGTCCCTGCTTTTCCCCTAGCCTATTCTTCACATAAAAAAGTAAGATGTGACACAATAAAGGGCTCCATTTCCTTTTTTCCCTGAAGGCCAGGAACTCTAGCAAGATGGGTGAAAAAACTAGTTGAATCAAGACTAACAAAGACCCACTGCAAGATTAAGGACAGTATTACCAAATTACTAGCCACCTATCCTAAATAAATAGCCACATAATATGGAATAACACTACAAAACAAAAGAAAAGATTTCTATATGTCATTGAACAACGGTTTTCAATAGTAAATTATTAGTCAAAACTACTTGTTTGTGTCCAATTTGAAGGCGTTTGCAATGGTACTAGCCACATAATCTGGCTGCTTAATGTTTGAATCTTTAGGAATTTGGATTGTACACTCATTTCTAACATAAAGGAGTGACAAATAGTCAAAAAATATATATATAACAATCAAGTTTATAAGAGCAATTTAAATCCCCTTATCAATCCAGTTCTGCAATTTTTCATTAGGGGATTCCTTTCTAGTGGCATTCAACTCTATCTTTGCATTCGCAAAGAGCAAAACATTCCGAAAATTCTAACGCATTGAAAAACTGCACCACAAAGATGAGGTCATGATCTATATAGTGTCCTATTTAGTTGGGGGAAAACAAAAGGATTTCAACAAGATGGCTTCCAATGTATGCTTTTGCATCATTAATAAGGTTTCGTATCATTAAGGCTGAAAAGTACTAAATCAAATCCCAAGACAAATTCTGAGGACTATGTTTAGATCATTGAATTGCAAAACTAGGAGTAGAATATCTAAGCAGATGATGATCTAATAAAACAATACATCACTGGTGGCTATCTCTAAGCTCCGATATTCTAATGTGATATACAATAGAATTACAAAAGTACCGGCAGGAACTTGCTCATCACTGTTGGGGCAGTAAGGGAGGATTCAACCCTTAAAATATTGTGTACTTGTATATTTCAAAAATAAAAATTTCAAGATCCAACATCAGACAATCATTTTAACATAAATGAGGTGATGAACCGCTAATGTTGAAGAATTCTGGGATTATAACAAGAAACAAACAAAAGAAATACACATAGCTAAATAAAATGTAGCATGCCATAAAAATTTTAAAAAAAAAAAAACTTACAACAAGAAGTTACAGAAAGGACAATCTTGAACAACTAGGAACCAAATATTTCATATCTTAAACTCATATACGGAGAGGATGTGAAATGATTGGCACAGCTCACCTGAACGTTCTGGCCTGTTGGAGCTTCCTTTGAACCCGATAAAAGAAGAAACCACAGAAGGCTCTGGTGAGAAGTTTTGCACAGTTTCCATAAACTGTTTCTTTAGTTGGTCAGAAGTTAGTTGAGTCGCGATCTGGGTAAACCTTACAGATTCTGATGCCCATCCCGATGAACCATTTTGTCCAGAATCAAGCAACCCAGCTGAGCTGCTGCTAAACGGTCCTGAAGATGCAGCCACCTCACCTACAAAGCCTTTATAAGGCTCTAAATTTACATATCTCGAGTCTCTGTTACCTACAAAACCTAGGTCCCTGTTGCTGGATTTAGGAAAACCTCGTTGTATATCAACTTGTGATTTTTGTAAATTATGGAATGGGCATGATTTGAGACCACTATTGATACCACTTATAACTCCAACATTATTGTTAGATGAGGCCCATCCTCCTGCATTATGTCCCAGACTTGTGAATCCACCAACATTATTTTGGAAGCTTGAAAATCCACTGAACATGTTCTGACCTGGATTCAAGGAGCTTCCAGTGGCTTGTCGAACATGGGAAGCATTTAACTGGGGAGAAACAGCACCATCCAGTTTACCAGATATCTCTCTGCTGCTGAAATCATATTTGGATTGGGCATCCTCCTTACCATCTATTCCAAGAGAAAGAAAACTTCCATCAATTTTACTTCCACAACCAAATTGAGCTGCATGGCCATGGTCAATAGACACTTCCCCAATATCTTGGGGGTAGTACATTTTGCTACCTCCTAAGCCAACAAAATTCTTTATCTGTGGCCCTTGAATATTGCTACCATATGCTTCTCCACCCTGCAAGGCCATTTCATATCCTCCACCAGCATTACCTCTATTCTCTTCAGGTAAAGGTAAACCTTGCCTGTACAGACTCGGTATGCTAGCACTGATATTTATGGAATTCGGGTCAATCACGGGATTTTGCCAGTTATGGAGCTGGTTGATATCAACCATAAAATTGCCACATGCCTCGGGAGTGCTGTGCGTGTAAGGTTGATGTGTCCCATGAATACGATTCCAAGGAAACGGAGCAACTGGAAATGACGTATATGGGAAGAACATAGGTTCAACTCTGGCACTGCTACCATTATCAAAAGTCCCAGGGCCATCCGCGGCATCATTATGCTTATCGGTGGGGGTAAATTCATCATTCTCTAGTGCAATGGAAGTAGAGGCAGTTTGATTCCCTCCATTATTTAATTTATCACTTTCCATTACTTGGTCAATTCTGAACAAAAAGATGAGACAAAAAAAATCATTCAAATTATTCCATTTCTACTAGAAACTAATGACAAGTAAAACATAAATCTTACGAAAAAAAAAAAGATTCAGCAGAAATCCCTTTGCAATAAAAAAATCATTCAATGCTTTGTGACGCAGCAGAAATCTGTAATGGGTTGCTACTAATGAAAAATCAAGCTCAACAGAAATTCCCTTCATAGTCGATCTGTAAATGTACTTATTTTCAATAAGCATTTTGTTTCACGCATGCATATATATTACTATATAACGAGATTGTGAGTGTATATGGGTTACTACTAATAAAAAATCAATATCAACAGAAATTCTCTTCATAGTCGATCTATATTCAGACTCTTCGGAGTTTTTTAGTGGCTGAATTGTTCCATCAAAACCCTAAACTCAACCTGAAAGAAAATTTCTCAAAATTTCAACGGCTGCACATTAGGATGACCTTCAAATTACTCAAATAGCAAGACATAAGGAACACTGAATCCAGCTATAATCTCTCAAAAAAATCCCAATAAGATATAAATTAAGAAATGCCCTGATAGAGAATATCAATGAAAAAGCAGCATAGAAATCAACAAGAACCTATGATCAGACACCTAGAACATGATCTCCTCCAATCAAGAAGATTCGGGAAGTACCCAAAGACATACAGTTTAATAAGAATCCAACCTCATCTGCAGCCAAACAAAAGAAAAAAATGGAAAAAAAAAAAGAAAAGAAAGAAGGTTTATTTTGACTTTACTAGCTTCAAGTCAAGCGATGATCAACAATCCAAACCCTCACTAAAGTAACAACAGTAGATAAGAACATTCAAGATAGAGATGATCTACGACCTCTAACGACACCTAACTCGAAAGGAAAAGAATCAAACACCTAAGATGCACAACACACGGAACTCAAAATGGACGGAGAATTGCAGAAACAATCAGTTTTCTTCATACATCAATCAACCAATCCATCCATCCAATCAAGATACGAAACATTGAGGGGATTTAGATGCAATCCTGGTGAAATTATGATCACGTGTTGGGAGCAGAAGATGATCTTACGAGTTGATTGCTTTTGATCGGACAGGGAGAAAACGGAGAGGTGCGTTTTGGCGCTTAGGGCTCTGGGGGTGGATTTTAAAGAGTTCGGTGTGGGACCCACGCGGCGGTGCTAGGGTCGCCACGTGCGTATCGGTGGCCAGGCTGGCTGTGGAGAATGGGATCCCAGACGGTACCGGTTCCGAGGGTGTTTCACAATCCGCCAATGATCGCGCGGTGAATTAGGGGTATTTCAGTCATTTGAGGTAATTGTAAGGGTAAGGATGGAATTAGATAGATGGCTCACGAATCGAGGGCGTGACATGGCGTGGTCGTAGCGCGGACTTAATAAACCTGAGTGTATAGTGATTGGAGCTTAGTTACACCCCAAGCGTCCTGCCACGTGCCGGTTCGATTCCCCCTTCTATGGTTTGGACAAGCCAGGTTCGAGCCGACCCAGCCATCTTAAAGGGTAGGAAAAGTCTAGCTACACTCCACTACGAATGCCCCTACTTTGTCGGGGGCAGAATATAACAAAAATAAATTTTGAAATTTTAAATTAATAATATTAATTAAAAATTAAAATTAAAATTTAATAAATTATTAGACTAAAATGTAAAATATAAAATATGAAAAATATAAAAAATTGAGATATAAATATTATATTTTTATACTTTAGTCTTATTATATTTTTTAAAATTAGTTTATTTATATATATATTTGAAAAATATTTATTTCTTATAATTCGAGCATGACAGAAAAAATGAGACAAAAAAAATAAGTAGCGTTTTACGCCATTTATTATTGAGGACCGAGAGATATTGTACATATCGAGAGATATTGCTCTAAAAATATTGAATAATTATTTTTATTTCGTGGCTCTTTCTCTTTGTTTCGTCCTAATAAAATAAAAAATAAAAATGGGACGACACATCTTAGTCCTCATTCCGATCAATCCCATTATTGTTCATAAATATAACTTTGGTGGTTCGCACTAAGGCGGTATTTGGTATTACTAAAACTAGTAATTTATAATTTTATAATTTTATAACATAAATTGTGAGTAAGTAGTAAACATTATAACTTGTAACTAAAATAAAAAAAATAGTTATAAAATTCTAATAGAAGTTGTAAGTGTTTAAAAAAATAAAAAATTAATAAATAGTCCAATTTATAAACTATTTATTGTTTTTCATTCACCATAAAATCTTTTAACGAGTAAGGTCAATTTTCATAAAAGTTTTAACGTGTAAAACCTTTTTAAGAAAAAAATATACTATAACATATAAATTTAACTGTGCCTTTTCAAAACACGTATAAAGAACACATATAAATTTGTCTATTTTATTAAAAATACGTATAAAGAATACAGATAAATTTATTTATTTACATATCAATACAGATAATACAAACTGATAAATTTATCTGTTAGGCATAAATAAGTAGATAAATAAATTTATCTGTTTGCATTATCTGTATTGATATGCAAATAGATAAATTTATCTATTTATATGGTATTTTTAAAAGAAATTACGCAATTAGATCTTAGGTGTTAAATTTTTTATTGATGGATCTTGCACGTTAAAATTTATTTTTTTTAGACATATAGCTAAATTTTTTTAAAAAAAATTAATATTTTATAACTAAAATTCGTAATAACAAACTAGAAATATTGATAGTAGTTTTACCAAACACATTTATGTGTTGGTGTGGAGTTTGTATAAAAAAAAAAAGTTGTGCCCACCAAACTGGTGTCAATGAAATAAAATATGGTTCGTAATATAAGGTGTAAAAAGGATAATTATTGTGTAGTTTAAAGGTTCTATTTGACCTTTTCTCGTCGATTAGAAAAAACAAATCGTAAAAAAAAATTTAATCAAAATATTTAAAAATTTAAAAATTACTAAAAATAAAAATAAGTCAAAAATAAATTAACAAGCCAACTTTTTAACTTAGCCCGTGTTCCAAATATATAAAAAGCTCGCCTGTTAAGAAATTTAATTTTCATTTTAGATTCTTTTATGAAAAAATGGGAGATAAAAATTAAATTATTTGAAATATTTCTTTGGGTATTTTTTATTTATTTTTATTTAAATATATATTATGTTTTTATTTTTTACTTTTAAATTATAATGTTTGTAATTATAACACTTGTTTTGTTTTTTTAATGTAAAGTTAATTTTTAATTGAAGATATTATAATTTTTTCCTTAAAAAAATTTAAAGAGTGCTTGAAATGTATATAATTTTTTTTTGTGAAAAAAATTACTGAACTTGTTAAAATAACCACCAGTATAGCTTAAAAATTAATTTTTTTTTCAAAAAAATAAGATTTAAAAAATGCCAAGCAGGGGCTTATTTTCAGCTTTAGCAATTTTTTATTTTTAATTAAGAGTTTTTATTTATCAAATTTCTCCTATTAATACGAGTTTAGAAAGGAAACACTATTCTAAGTAAAACAATATTTGCTTGCATTCGTTAGCTAGGTGAAAAATAAAAAATAATTTACTTAGGAAATGATTTAATTCAGGAACAAAAGCAAACACAGCAGGAAAGTACATTCAGGCATCCACATTGCAAATTTGCAGGAATAAAATCATGCCTAATCACCAGAGCTTCCACTTCATGAGCTAAAATTTAAAAATAAAATGCAATGTTTCAAATAACAAATGCCGAAACAAAATCTTCCACCGAAATATTAGAACATCTCAAAAGTACATCGAACGATAATAAAAGAAAAATTAAGCGCTAAAAACTCAAGGATAACAATGAAATCGAGTTAGAAAGAAGTGTTTGCTATACGATGCACTAAAAACTCAAGGACAACATTGAAATCGAGTTAGAAAGAAGTGTTTGCTATAGGATGACCAATATGATCTTCATAAATGGGTGCAAGAAGTTTTAATACTTTGAAGTGACCGACTCTTGAAACACTTCCAAGCCAATTATTCTCGTTTGGCGTGCTGCCGCTCATCATGGAGTAGCACAAAACCAAAAGATGCCGCCATGGCAACCAAGTACCCAGCTATAGCTCCATAACTCACGCAAATTGGCCATTCCTACAAACAAAATTTAACTTGTCGATGAACTATAAAAGGAGGATAACAGCCCAACAGTACATTAGCAACAGATATCAAATTTGCTGAGTTCTCAAAATCCTGCTTTACGAACGAATTTGGAAAAATAAATAACTTACGGCAGGTTTGCAAAAAGAACATCCATGAAAATTTTTCATCTGGTAATTTATAAGCAATCTGAGTTTGACTCAGATCTGCTTAGTCCATTTGTTGACATCAAAGGCTACGCAATCCCACATAAAAGGCCAAGTAACATGGGCTTAAGATAATATCATAGCTACGACATTGCTGGTCCAAATGAGTCATGGTCCAATAGTCATTATGTCATATTGTTTTAAGTTAATGAAAAGGTATTGCCCATTGTTCGCCCTGAGTTATGAACTTTTGAATGGTCTTGGTGGATGGGTGTGGCGTGGTTAGGAATGGCTACACTCAAACATGTATTCCCGTGCTCAACAGCTCAAGCATTTACAGCTGCACTAAATAACTAAATGTAATGTAACAAAAATAGTTTATATGAACGATATTGATGATACAGAAAAAAAAAAAAAAAAGGAAAAGTCTCAAGAAACAAAAGTTGTATCACCCCTCATCAATTGACCATCATTCTCAAATATTAATTATAATAATGTATGATTGGAAGAAACTAAAAAACTGCAAGCAAGGAAACCAAAAAAAAAAAGGAAAAGTTTGAAGGAACAAAAGTAGTATCATCCCTCATCAATTGACCGTCATTCTCAAATAATAATAACAATGTATGTATGATACGAAGAAACTCAAAAACTGCAAACAAGGAAACAAAAAAGGAAATTGAGAGTCTTCGAGTTTAATACAAAACAATACCTGCCATGGCCTTTCCCAATCAAGTGGCATTGGCCAAGCCCCAAACCAAGCTCCAATAACAGCTCCGTGTGCAGGTAAACATATCATATAATCAATAGAACCTCTTGGCCTGGGGTGAATAATGCACAAACATCATAATTCTCATCAAATTTTAACGATCGACCAAGAAATGATAAATGCATGACTACATTTGCCAAAATCCAATGATAATTGTAAAATCATGTATGAATGTGAAACGTGAAAGCGCACACACGTGTCAATATAAGCCATCCAATAAAACAATGAAACTTACTTTGTACACACACACACGCACGCACATAGACACACGCACACACGGGTGTGTGTGTGTGCGTGTGTCTGTGTGTGAGAGTATAAGACATCCAATAAAACAATAAAACTTACTTTGTGTGTGCAAATATTCGTTGCCAATCGGTCCATGATGAACCAAAAACTGAAGCTGCAGGGACAACCTGCCAACATATAAGAATTCCAAAGAGTTAAAACATGCACGGTACATGGAGCAACAGCAAAATGAACTTGCAAGGTGAGTTGGAAGTAGATGCCCAGCCCACATATAATTGTAATATATGCACGATAATGATACGCTACATGATCTGAAACTTTCCTTTTAGATGCAAACAGTAACTAAAATTAAACCTCACTGTTCTGATGATATCCAGAACAGCACCAGACAGAACATGCAACATAAAAGTTAGTAGAAGCTGAAGAGCTCCGATTGAGCTTGAAGAGCAATACTAGGTGAAGAGATGTTGCAGAACAAGAGGTATTTTCTAGATGGATACTTACAGTGAATGATGACATCATCAGTGACCAATTAAGGGTCTTCGGGAAGTACCTATGTCCAATACGAAAGATTCAAGACTAATAAATGAGTGTAACATGCATTCAGTAAGCAGAACAAAATAAAATTTTCATAATATCATACTCATTATACAAGTGAGGATGGAATTTCTCGGATATGTTTCCAACTTTTGCGACTTTGAAAACAAAAATCATAGTTTAGGTTGAATAGCACAATTCTAGAAGCTCAATATCCCAAATGAATTTTTACACCATGTTTACTTGTACCGAAAAAAAAAAGATCGGAACACGGAAACATGAGTGAGAAAGTATAAATGCTTTGGAAAACAAAATCTATTTATTTACCTGAGGGCGATAAAAGGTGTTGTTTTGTTTATGGGACAGAATGAGGCAAAACCATTTCCTTCCAACCCCAACTATGACTTCAGCATTCAAACCCATGTAACAGACACATATCTAATGGACCCCTTATTTCACATACTTAATGCCAACAGGCGCTCCCAAAGCAATAGCCCCAAGTGCATTCGCTACTGCCCCTACAGGTTTAAACAGAAATATAATGAACACTCTTTCAAATAAGGAAGAAACAATTGTAAAACAAAGGAATGACTTCAAAGTTTAGCATCGAATATCAACAACGCAGCTCAAATATCTCAACTGATATCTCACTGTACAAGTTTGACATCTCATTATAAAAAAAAATGCAGTAAAATTTGAATTTCAAGTATAAACAGAAACATTCCCTCCAAGCAAAAAAACACAAAAACAAAAGGAAAATTAGACTCTGCACTCCTGCCCTTTACAGTCAATGTCACTCTGCACCCTTTACTTTTAATCGATACGATCTCCTATTCCAACTTTATGTGCCAATGTCCCCCTTCTGTCTGTTTCTATTTAAAAAGAATGACTGACAATAATGACATGGTGGGCACATGGCCTATTTGAGGGTGAAAGAGAGATTTCACTCATCTTCAACCAACAAGTTGTTTGGGCACACACTTTTACTCTCAATAAACTCTATTTTTTGAATAGTACAAATACGCCTGCTTAAAAGTACAAACTACACAATGCATAAGTGAGTATATTGAGAAATTAAGTAGCTACAATTAGGAGCTCCCCCTCCCCTTCCCCTTCCTCTCAGATTGCCACACCCTGCACCACCGAAGGCGCAAGCCAGACCCTTCCATGCCACCCCCTTCCTCACCGCACGACTTCTTCCTTTCTCTTCTCCTTCTGCCGCACCTACGCCTTCTTCTTTTTTACTGTAAATAGAATAACACTATATATATATATATATATATATATATATACTAGTTCAAGGCACATACTACGCATGTGCTTAATTTTAAATTGAGGGTATTAAAGTTAATTTTTTTTAAAAAAATAGCGTGTTTAAGGCTCCCAAACTTAAATACCTTATTTTATAATTTAAAATATTCATGTATAATTATTTTATGAAAAATAATTTTTTTTTTATGATTTTGTGGTGTTTGGGTGATACTTCAAAAAAAATATTTTTTTAAAAAATAGAAGTTGCCATGCTACTTGTCTACGCTTCCACCACCGCTCTGCCACCACCTCCTCCACCACTGTCGTTGCCACCACTACTCGTGTCGTTGTCTGTCGCCATTGCACCACCACATAAAATGACTTACGCCCTTTCTTATAATCAATTTGGTCTTATGAAGTAAAATAATTTAGTAAAGAAAATATTTTGCTTTGCTTATATCTAACTAAACACTAAAAAATGTATAAAATATTATAGCAAAATATATTTGACATCGAAAAAAATAAAGCATAAATGTGCAAAGGCTTTTTTATTGAAAAGAAAAATTAGTAATTTTTAGAGATGCCAAATATTACAGTTTAAAAGTTTTTTTTTTTTTTTAAAAGCCATTTTTAAGAGATACCAAATAGGCCTAAAATATGGAGAGGAGAATCTATAAATTACACCCAAGCAAAAATTTGCTTCCTGGCGTTCGAGCCACCACTTGGTAGAAAATCAAAAGCAAGCAAAAAGCATATCCTAACAAAATAGTCAAAAGGAAGAAAAAGTTTCGCTCGCTCCCACTTTTTATATAGTATAGACATACAGATAACAAAAGCCACACAACAAGAGCGAATCAATAAAAATCAAAAGTACATGCATGCTTTTATTAGAGCTTAAACTTTTTTTTTTTTTGATCGGCAAAAACATACACACACACCCATTCACATCTTGCATTTAACAAGGTTTGAACTCCCCACTTCCCATTTGGGAGGGGAACGCCTATACCATTGAGCGGGTTAACTTGATTTTTAATTGAGGCCTTTTGACTTCAGCATTCAGAAACATTTCATTGCACCATTGTTACACATTTTATGCCTTCATTAAGAATTGATGGAAATGTCTGTTCACTTGACAAGGTTAGAAGCTAGGTTTTAGAAGTATCCTCGTTATTCTCTTTCAATGGTGAAATGGTGTCACTTATCTGATTAGTAATTGAGACAGCAATTTCCAATTAAAAGTCTTGTATCCATTTGAATTCCCAACCTCATCCACTGCACGCTGCCCCTTCCCCACTGCACACGACTTCCACTTTCTCTTATCCTTCTACCGCACTTCTGCCTTATTCCTTTTTCACCCCAAACAAAATAATGCAATAATATATATTTGGAAAGGCCATGCCTCATCTGATCTTCAACTTCACGAAAAAACCACTGACGCAAAAGCTGCTTAAGCACATCCCTTACTGTCCATCTCGTAAGAATAGGCCAAAAAGACTTTTTAGGCCCAAATCCAAACCATATATCCCATATGAAAGGATACACAGAAAATAAGTACATGGTTCAAGTTTTGGCTATTTCCAAGTTTAGGAGACTGAGACAATGTCAAATATTGAACCATATATGCCATATGGCCACTGGTGAGGGAGATGTGTGTTGAAGTTTAGTGGTGGTGGAGTGCGGCTGGGAGTTCAGGGGTGGAGTTTAGGGGTTGGATGGGCAACAACTGCTGTTTGTGGGGGCATGGTGGTAGAAAGCAATTGAAGAAGGCGGTGGGCGAGGGAGGGTACAGACTACAGAGATATAGTAATGAGCTAACTACTTTGTTGAGTTAATACATAACTCCAATAATTTTACGTCAGTTATCTAATTACATATGTGAGGTAATCTAATTACATATGTGAGGATAATGTGGCCAATTTACACGTTCACATAGCCATGTGATTGTCACGTGATTAAATTCTGTTGATTTTCTAAACAGATATGGATGAATGGGTGATCGAAAGTGTGAAGAGTATATTGTAACAAATAAAAGTGAAAGGTGCAAAGTGACATTGAGCGTAAAGTACAGGGGTACTAAGTGTATCTTATCCACACCCAAAAAAAAAAAACAGCGGCAGATCTTAACTGCATTGTATAAGACGGTTTTCTTTTCTTTTAGGAATCATTTTCCCACAAAACAAGTAGATTGTAAAATAATTTCCCATAAATTGTAACTTGTGCTATTAATCCTATATTAGTGATTTTCATCTGGTAGACATCAAGAATACATGAATTACCCATTCAACTACCACAAACACATGTACATGTATCATGCATGTTATAACTTATATATACTAATACATGTATCAACAACAGAAAATCACAGCTGAAAACTGAAAGACTAACCAGCAGGAAGCCCCAAGATGCCCCGTCCAATAGCTCTCCAGTACTGTCGGTTTAGCCCAAAAAAACAAAAAAAAAATTTATACAAAAAAAAAGGAACAATAAAAAAATAAATAATAGAAGAAGAGGTTAATGGGAATACCGAGCATTGTTTTGGATTTTTCCGGAAAATACTGTAAACAAGGATCACAATTGAGGCCTCAATGACCTGAAAATTTCAGAAAGAAAAAGAAATGGCATTCAAAGTTGGGGAAAAAATCAAATCAATAGGAAAGAATTGCAATAAGATAGAACATGGAACTGGTGCAGGTTGAAAACGATGTTGAAAATGAAGGCAGTACCCATATCAGACGGAGGGCACGAGAAGGATTGGAGATGAAATTGATGGAGTACACATTGTAGGCCACTGTTAACGCAGATGCAAGCCCTAATCCGGAGATCAAATGCACCAGAAAGGCCTGCCTCCATGATGCTCGCGGAACAGTGTTGTTTCCTTCCATGGTGATCTGCTCCTGCTCCTGCTCCTCCTCCTGCTCCTGCTCCATTGTTCCTTCTCTGTAAGACCAAGCAATTGTCTATTCGACAGTTGACAGTCGACAGTTGACAGTCGACAGTCGACAGAGAAGGTAAACTTCAAAAAGTTGAATTTACATTTTCACCTACCAGCTCATTTAAATTAGAGTATTCTAGCGAAATAGTTATTAGGGATGGAGCCAAGTATTTTGGGGCAATCCATTTCAAAGCAACAACGATAAATACTTATTTAGATTTGATAACATCTATTCATTTAAGAGTGTTCAAATGAAAAAAATAATATATTTTAAACAAAAAGATTGATTATTTTCTATTTTTCTGACCCACCCAGATAAAACACAGAGATTCACCCTGTCTATTCTCCATTATTTTGGACATGGCACTCATACACAGACGGGCAATTGGGAGCAGACATCCTCCTCGAGTTTTGGGGGGGAAATGATAATTATAATAGTATTAGTAGCAAAATACCCAATATTTGAATATTATAAAAGTTTGCCTTCTTAAAATTATTTTGAATACTTAACATCTATCTCCTACGAACTTCTAAGAACCATTTGCCCTTGATTAAAATTTTGCGTCCGTACCTTATAATACTAATGGTGATGGTAAGGGTGGTGGACCAGTGGAACGACATCGGCAACAGTGGCTGTAATTGTAGGGTTGTGGCAGCGATGACGAGGACAATTGTGGCGACAATGACAGCAAGGAGGTAGTGGTGTTTATAAAAATAAAAAAAACGTTTTTTATCAAAACAAACAGAGTTCTTTTTTTCACTTCTTTTTCAGTGCTGTCTAACAATTGAGATCCAAATGCAGCATATCTCTCATCAAGATAATCATTTATCATCTTTGAATAAATGATATTTGATAAATTGAAAGGTATAGAAGATGCCTACACAGTCATGTTGAGATTTTCCCATTCTTCTTTTCTTTTTTTTTTAACTATGCGGTTTTGCATGCTTTAATCTATCAGGTTTATTAATTAATTAACTTATATCCCATAAATTTAAAAAGTTAGCTCAGACGAAAACAAAAGATGAAGAATAGAATCAGAACTTACCAGGTAGGCGACGTCAATTATAGACGAGTGTAGACGACGCCGATTGAAGGCGACGAAGACGACGGCAATTGAGGACGACGACGATTGCAAACAACGTAGACGACGACGATTAACTTCAATTTCGACTGGGCGGGCAACCAAACCAGTGCTATGGAGGTTCAGTGCCTCTGAGCTTCTCTTATAAAGGCATGAATAAAACAACACTCAGAGGTCTAAACGTTGAATGAAGATGCTGGCAGAACTAGGGCACAAATGGAACACACGGGCCTAGAGGCTGCTTCAGTTTTTTTAGGGGGAAAAATGGTATTAAAAAAAAGAGTTATTTCAAGATTAGTTCTTGTTTTAGAAATAATAAAAGTTTTTGTTTTTTTTTTTTTTTTTTTGACATTTAGTCATATTTTAAGATGTAACACCTCGCTTTCGCAAGACACTCTACTTGTGTAATGAGGCATGATACGAAAGCATGCTAAAATATTCAAAGTACTAAATATAGACCTATCGCACTTAATGATATTCAATCAACTATCATGTTTTTATCTTTTAATATTAACAAACAATTTTGATACACATTTCTCTTTAATACTTCATTTTCTATTGGTGTAGCAATTCATATCACCCTCTTTTATAACGCAAGTAGACACTATAGATAAAGCAAATTAATCAAATGGATAATTAAAATAATCATATTAATTTGACGTGCACTTATATGTGGTTTTAATATGGGTGACATTATTATCTATATATGATTGTTATATGAGTGGCATTATTTATGAAAAATTCATAAATGAGTGAAAAACATTCATTGATTATAGAATTTTAAAATTATATCTCCACCATTTTAATTAGCATCCACCAGATTCTTAATTTTGTGTATAATTGATCCACATTTGTTTAAGAATTCAAATTAACATAATTCTAACCGTCACTGCATTTCTCTTCAATTCTCCAAACCTAAGCCGTTGTCTATGGATCACCGCCGCCTTCGCACCATCACTGCCGTTCCTCATTCTCATCTTCCCCGTTGCCACCGTTGGCCTTTACCTCCTCCTCCTCGTCACTGTCGTCGACCTTTACCTCTTCCTTCTCGTTGGCGTGCAGAACCAAAACCATGGCCAAAATGGTGGAATCATCCACACCACAAAATCATCCACACTACAACGTTTTTATCATTCGTCGCTGTTTTCATCTTCTGTCATAGTCATCCCCGGCATTGCTATCGTTCTCCCTCGTCGTTGCAATTATCATCCATCGTCGTTGCTGTCAACATCTCTTGTTGTCGTCAATCCCGGTATCGTCGATACATGTATGTATCAGTTGTATTTAAACTGCGGGGTCATTATAATACAAAGGTAGAGTTCAACTGATACATGTATCAGTTATGTTATAATTGCGAGATCACTGGAAATACAATGTAGTGTCTAACTGATACATGTATTAGTTGTGTTTGAGTTGCGACATCACTGAAAATACAAGACAGAGTCATAAAGGTATATCTTAATTGATATATGTATCAGTTACATATGAAGTGCAGAATCATTAAAAATGCATTGCAGAGTACGACTAATACATGTATCAGTTTGCGAGAGATGACGATGACAACGACAATGTTGGACGATGGCAACGACAATGTTGACGATGGCGAGGACGAGGATGATGAATGCAACAGCGAGGAGGACGACAGCAACATAGGGGTTGAGAAATTTCTCGGTTTAATGGGATGAGAATTTTTTTTTAAATTTTAAACTGATAAATTTATTAATTTAATGGAATGAAGAGATCGGCGTTAGAGAATGTGGAAGAGATTGCTAGAGAAGGAGTTTTCGGCATCAGCGCTGGAGAAGGAGTTGCTAGCGTCGGTGCCGGATAAGGAGTGGCCGACATTGGCACCGGAAAAGATGGAGTCAACGGCTACAACGGCGATACTGATAGCAGTGGATGAAGCTGGCGACGAAGATAGAGTTGTTATGGCTACAACGCGAGATTTTTTTAGGGATTTTGGGCGAAATTTTTGGAGCCAGATTTTTTATTTCCTTTAGGAAGGAATTTGATCGATGAAATCTTCTAAATATTTAATTTAACGGTATTTTTAGTAAATATTAATGTTGCGAGACTAAATTTATTAAAAAAATAAATAGAACTAATCCTCAAATATCAAATGATAATAGAATCTATCCCAAAAGTTTCTTTTCATATATAGGCTTAAAAAAGGTTGAAAATTTTGAAGTCCTATTTTTAAAAAATATAAAGGCTCAAAATTGCTGATTTATGGACTTGCCCACATAGTCGACCTTATCCGAGTATGTATTCGATGCTCTTAGAGTATGCTCTTAGAGTACTATGTAGTAGTTTTACATTGTATTCACATTTAATATCGTAGCGAAAGATTTTACGGTAGCAATATGGTAACTTGCCTTTGTTGAGTAGTTATGAGAAACTTTTCATATATACTCAAATTTTAAAATGTATGAAAAGAATATTCTCATGCGCCCATATTATCGAAATTTTTTCATACATTACTACATGATAATATTTTTATATACACACATGTTATGAGAAAATTTATCATATATCATTATATGCATGATAATATTCTCATACACACGCATGCTATGAAAAACTTCTAATACATTACTACATAAAAATATTTTCATACACATACATACTATGAGAAATTTCTCATATATCACTATATGAGAAATTTCTTATATATTTTATACACGCACATGTTATAGAAAAACTTCTCATATATCACAAGATAAGAATATTCTCATACACAAGCATTCTATGAGAAACTTCTCATGCATATATCATTACATGAGAAGATTTTTATGCACACACAAGTTATAAGAAACTTTTTATACGTACTCAGATTTTAAAATGTACGAGAATAATATTGTTATATACACATATTATCAAAAAAATTTCATACATTGTTACATGATACTATTCTTATATACTCATATACAAACATGCTATGAGAAAATTTCTCATGTATTACTACATGAAAATATTTTCATATACACATGCTAAGAAAAAATTTTCATATATCACTCTATGAAAATAATTTCACACACACACATGTTATGAAATTTTTTTTCATATATTACAAGATGAGAATATTTTATACACACACATAATATGATACATTTTTTATGCATATATCATTACATGAGAATATTATCATGTACACAAGTTATGAAAAACTTTTCATATGTACTCAGATTTCAAAATGTATGAAAAATTTCTCCTATATATATCACTATATGAGAATATTTTCATATACATGCGTGTTATAAATAATTTTTCATACTCATATTACAAAGTGTCAAATACCTTTGTTAACACTTTTTTTGTGTGTTAAATTGAGATTGCCTAAAATTTTACAATATTAGGTTCAATGATGAACCTTAAGGGTTAGATAGAAGCTCGAAAAAAAAATTCATAATTGTAATAATATTATGTTTAATATAAGTGGCTTATAATTTTTTTTTAAAAACAAATTAAAATTTACCAAATATAACCCTTTAAAAAAGGATCTACTCATAATAAGGCCTCGTTTGTTAACATGGCCTTAAGCTATTTTTTTTTTAAAGTCACTTTAAGCTGAATAAATAAAAAGTTTGTTTGATGCATTGTATAGTGACTTTAATCCAAAAGACAATAAGTCAAAAGGCTTTGGCTTAAAGTCACTTTAAGTCGAATGACAAAAAAAAAAGCAAAAAACTTTGCATCAGAAAGAAATTATTATATTTTTTAGAATTGTTTTTACATAATTTATGTTTAATATGGATATTGTTTGATAAATTTTCACAAGTAGATTTTCAAAATATAATTTTTATAAAATATAGATAATAAAAGTTATGACATTTCTAAAAAATATATAAAAGTATTTTATTTAAAAAAGTGAAAAAATTAAAAGGCTTAGGGCTTGTTTGGGCTAGCTTTTCAGCTGACTTTTTTGCAAAAAGCCAACTTTCAAGCTGCATTGTTTGGTTTTTAAAAAAAGGTTGACTTTTTTCATTCTCTTAATTCAATAAAAAAATCAATACATATTCCAAACACCTCAACTTTTTTTCAAACAAAATTATAATAATATATTTACATAAAAAATCAACCTTATTAACAAAAATAAAATAAAAAAATCGTACCAATATCCCAAATACTACAACTTAAGAGATAAAAATGAGGGCATTCAAGACAATTCAATAAAAAACAAAAAAGCAAAAGAGTTACTACAAAAATTATACCAAACACTCTTACTTTTTTTTTATTTCTCTTTTTTTCATAAAAATTAAATCTATTAAAAGTCAAGTTTAAAAGTTATCTCAAATAGGTATTTAAAGCCAATATACAAAAAAAAAATTATGTTAAAAAACGAGGCTTAAATTACTTTTTCACTTTAAACAAAAAGACAAAAAAATCATCTTAAACCCAATAGCCAAATGAAATCTTAATTAAAATTCAATTTAAAATCTTAATTAAATCTAATTACCAAACGGTAAATAATGTATAGTGATCCTGTGCAGTACACCTCACAAATGCTTTAATTAACTTGGTAAGCTTTAAGTAACTTGGTTACTTTTGGTAATATTTTTTGGTAGTCCATCTTGATAAGGCTAGACTTTTCCAAAAAATATATATCTAGCAAGGGTATTTGGCAAAGTTATTGCTGGTAATTTTTAGTTTTTTACTATTAATTTTTGTTGAGAGTCAAACTAATGCTAAAATAAAATATATGCATGCTCGGTGATCTAGAAAATATATCTTTATTAATTTTCAACTATTACAATAATCTGAAATTACAGGAAAATAAAATAACAGGAATAGAATTTGCAAACGGAGTCCTGCAAACGCAGTTTCCTTAAGAATGATTCACCGCCTACCGAGGGTGTTCTAGGTTTTTCACCGGCGTCACTCTCATAGGATAAAACGGCTACACGATCGTTGGAACACCACCAAGGATCGGTTACGAACGTACTCTGTCTGTCTTTCTCTCTCTTACAGCTTGCAATATACTCTAAGTTGTATCTCTCCTTCTCACATCTACTGTCTATTTTTCTTTGTTCTGTGTCTTCTTACCTCTGCTTCTCTCCTTTTATTTTCTCTGAATACTGAAAGTTGACAGCATATATAGGCCTTCCATCATTGAGGGGGTTACCGGAAAATCAATAGCCATGAGTGGTATTGATTTCCCGGATTCAATTGCCAATTGAATGACCAATTCAATTGCAATTGAATTCTGAAATTCAATGGCCATTGAATTCACAAAATTCCAACAATCCCCCACATGAATGAAATTGGCGAGAGTACAAACACTGATTACAAAGCTAACTATAAGAGAGATAGACAACTGAAAGTTCCTGCATAGGATAGGTAGCGATTAGTCATGAACCTTCCATTGTGAGAACCTATCGAATTTACCGGCAAACAAGTGGGCGGTACCACCTTGAACTGTGTCGCCTTAGCAGTAAACCGAGACAATAGGCTTCACACAACGACTTCCACAACGAAGTTTTCGTTC